>PVKZ01006297.1:0-37176 GCA_004027375.1 Macroglossus sobrinus | reverse complement strand
GCGACGACGCCAGCCTCGCTCCGACTCTCCGGCATAGGGCCAGACTGTTCCAAAGACTGTTCCGACCAAGGAAACGTACAGTTTGTGACCGTTGCAGGCATGGGTCATGCTTGGCTGATAACGCCAACTGGCAGAATGAGTGCAATTTTTAAAATATGAAATACAAATTTTTATCAAAGGAGAAGTAAAACATTATGGCTTGAGGTTCATTAAGCCCAGCTCACACTCTGGGATTCCAAAAATAAAGCGCTGGCCATTTAAAAGCGTAGCTGGACGCAATGGCCCTGATCGCAGCCTGGAGACGGGGGTAAAAGCGTGCAGGCTGTCCCCCTCCCCTCCGATGCGCTCCGGAGGACCCCGCCACCAAGGCCTCTTCATCTTGCCCCTCCCCGGGGAAGCAGAGGACAGCTGCAGGGCCTCACAGCTCATTACAGAGGGGCTGCCAGGTCCCCCCCGCCCCGGCGGCACCCCTCAGGCCGGGGCCCTGATCCTGGCACCCAACAACGAGTGGCCGGATGTCCTTGAGCGCAGCTCGTGCAACCTTCACCGCCCGCACTGCAGCTGGGGGTGTGCACGGGGGGGGGGGGCGGGGAGGGCAGCCGCTGCCTGGGGCGTGGGTCACGTGCCTTGCAGTGGCACCTGTGACCACGGGATGCGGACCCCGCCAGCTGGGGGCCTGCAGGCAGAGGCTGCCCCTCCTGTGAGCGCTGTCCCTGCCACTTACGGCTGCTGTGACCACGGCTCGGCTCGTGTGCTGGGCCAGGATGGCAGAGGCACGACCAGAAGGCCTGTCATGTCACTGTCAGCTGCCTAGACGCTGGAGAGGAAGGGTGTGACACACCGGGCCAGGCCTGGCGCCCAGGGGATGTGGGGTCCCTGGAACCCCCTCTCCCCTCACCACCCCAGACCTCTCCATGGGCTGCCCCTGTTCGCTGCCCGCCTTGTCCCTGGTCTGCTCCCCAAACCCCTGTCCTCTCTCTTTTTGCTCTTTTGCTACAGACACAAGGTCTCCCCTGCTCAGATACCTCCCCCGTGCCCCAGGGGACTGCGCTGCCATCGTGGCTCCCACGGTTCTCCGTCACCAAACCCCGGGACAGGGCCTTGTTGTCACCAACAGGCCTTGCACCCAGCATCTCCAGACGCCCCGAAAGTCACTCTGGACCTGTCCCCTCTTCAACACCATCTTCCCTCATCTATCCTTTTCCCTCGGAATTAACAAAGGACAGTGGAGATCCTTTGAAATTATTATTTTTAAAATACTTTTTGAAAGATATATTTTGCCCCCAGTATAGAGGGATCGAATGCATGGGCCAAACGTACATTATACCTATCCCACACATAACAACATATTCATTATTTTTTTATTGATCAACAGAGTTCAGGGCACTAGGAGATAGAACGTCACATCACCAGTAAAATCGGAACAGCGGCCTTGAACGCTAGCCTCGTGAATACACAGAACCACGTTGCCAAGCACTGCACGCGGGTTTCCTCCGTCTGCCCCTCTCCGGGTGGGCCCCGCTGCCACGGGCGCCATCAGCCCCCCGCCCCGTGCACCCGCCTCTGGGTCCTGCTCCTCACTCTTTGTCTGCCATCAGGCAACTGCCGACTCTCACCCCAAGTTGCCTTCCTTTTGTTTGGAGGGAGCGGGAGATAATTAAATACAATCAGCTGTGGCGGGAGGAGCGCGCTTTGCCGCTCGGGGTCCCAGCAGCAATGAAAGACGCCTCCTCCGAGCACAGGCCCCTATTCACGGAGAACTGATCTTGTAAGCCACACACACTCCGGCTGTGCGATCTCGCCGGCGACATCCTTCCGAGCGATATCATCTTAAACGCAGGCGGCGAGAACCAGAGAGAGGCTGCTAATCACGCCGCCGCCTTCATTAATTGCTATAAAATGTGCAAACTAGAGAAAAAAAAAAAAAAGAACATCGGGAACAAAGCGAGATCATATTTACCAGTGCTGAAAATTAGAAAGAAATATTCAACACGCCCTCTTTGCAGTCGCACGAGCAAGCGGTTCTGAATACTAAGGCAGGAGGAAGTCTCTGACACGGGAGAAGCTACTGATTTCTGCACGTTGCTGCCGGTGACAAATGGAAGGGGTGGCTGATCTGAATCTTCCTTCAATCTCCCATCAGTAAGACACAGACAAGGCCGAGGCGAAAGCAGATCTGGGGGAGTCGTGCTTTTATAATTGCTTTTTACCCGCAGGCGTTGGAGATCCAGAGGGTCAGCAGCCCCGTGCGCCAGCCCGCGGAGCCAGGGGGCCCCGTCAGAACCCGGAGACGCAGATTAATTTGTTGGGGGGGCGCGGGTCTCATTTGTGGAAAGAGAAGGCCGCGTGGCACTTTATATAACGTTATAGCCCAATTAAAGATGGATCTGGGTAAAATATGTATGCAAACCTCACCCAACCCAAAGATTGTAATCTGGTTTGAGGGGTTAGCTGACTGGGGGGACCAAAAACCGTCCCTCAAACAAGCTTTTGGACCAGCAATCCGGAGGCAAAGTATTAAAAACACAATAGGTATTGCTGAACTGTGACGCGTTGGGGTCACTGTTAGTCATTTTAATTAGGGAGCCCAAGCTTCGCGCCAGGTTTCCTGGGTCTGCTAGGTTAGGAGCTAAGTCCAGGTTTCCTTATTTAAATATAAACCGTAACCTCCTTTTTTTTTTTTTGCCCCCTACTTTACTCCATGATGGGAAATGGAAGTGAAAATTTGCATTTCTTAGGATTTTGCAGTCTGCCAGGATAAGCCTACCTGCGACCTGGGACCGTGGGAACCCCAGGTGGGGGAGGCCTTCCCGAGCTCGCAGCAGGGCGCGCTGGAAGGGAGCCACGCTGGAAGGGAGCCACACGGCCAGGAAAAAAAAAAAGGGGGTGAACAAACCCTAGTGTGACCAGAGCGTGGAGGTTTGGGGTCTTGTCTCTCAGCGTATCACTCACTCATCGTGCTGCAAACGACTATTTCTCTGACCCCAGATAAACCCAAGGCGGCCTCAGCTCTCCCCTCAGTGTAGCCGCTAAAGGAATAACGAGATAGAACCGTGAGTAAACAGGGCGCACGGGAGCGCCTGGCACCGCTCCGGACAAGGGCCGGCGACATTCTCCTCGAGGATGGCGACCCTGGCACCGTCGTGCGCAAGAGCCCTGGCAGCCCGGGGCCCGCGCACCTGCTGGGCCCGCGCGTAGGGCAGGCCCCGGGGTCCCCCAGGCGGGGTCCAGGGACGCACCCCATCGGGCGGCGGGCACCGCCAAGAGCCCCCCGCCCCCCCGCGGACTCCCGGGGGCCTGGGCTGGCGCTGGGACCGGAGCGGAGCGGCTGATGTCACTCCGGGAGGGGCTGCCGCTGGCAGAGGGGAGGGGGGGCGTCTCACGGGCTCTCATGGGCGTGGGGCGGGGGCCGCAAGATCAGGTCCCTGGAGCCGGGCCCTCGGAGCTCGTCCTGGGTGGAACTTTCCGTGTTTTCTGTTTGTTTGTTTGTTGTTTGTTGTTGTTAATTTGGCAAAAATCTAAAGAACATACACCTTGCTATTTACCCATTTTCAGTGCACGGTCCACGGCGTGGATTTCCTTCACGGTGCTGCACGACCCTCACCGCTCCCTACTTCTAGAACTTTCCTGTCACCCCAACGATCACGCCACGCCTCCTGGCACCCCCCCCAGCTCCCGGCACCCCCGTCCCCCCCATCCACCCTCTGTCTCTGGGACGTCAGGCCACACCCTTTGGATGCCTCCGTTTTCTTCTTCCAGAATTGTCTTGTCAAAGAGACGGAGGGGAGGCAGCGGGGAGGACACCCCTGGGAGGACGGCAGGTGGCGGGAGAAGGCTCAGCGTCCAGCAGCTCTCGGGGAACCTAGAGGAGGGAGAGGCCTGGGCCAGCGCCGGGCTACAGGCGGACGAGGCCTCCAGCCTCGGAGGGGCCTGGCCGAGGGGCCACGGCGGGGAGGAGGGGGCCGTGCCCAGCGGTTCCCGCCTCCCTTGGACCAGGGAAGCAGAAAATTTCAGAGACGCGTCATCCGCGCGTCCAGCCTGGGCCGTGGAGCTGCCATCGCCGGGCAGGCAGGGGCCAGCTCCAGGCGAGGGCCGAGGCCAGCCCCGCAGGCTCTTCCCCACGCCAGCCCCCGGTGAAGGGAGTGTTTCTGGATTTGCCGCAGCGGGTCCGCAGGCTGAGTCCCTCACTCGCTCGGTGTCACGGAGATTCGTCGTCACTCTGCCCAGGAGACTCCAGCATCCGAAAGCGGACGAGGGACAGTTTCCAGTGAAGATGGAGTCGACGAATTCGTTTCCATCAGGTCCGCGTGGAGAATCCTGGCACGCCCGGGGGGCCGCCGGGGGCCCCGTCCAGCCTGGGACCTGCCACCTCTCCCCCCACCCCCTCCCTGTGGGGGAAGCGCCACCCGCGTAATTAGGTGACACTTTCCAAGCGAAGTAGACTCTCCTGTTGGGCTGGATGTGTGAGCAAACGGCTATCATGTGTCTTGTTTGGGAACTACACCTGACCCATTCCCGGGGTCCCTGGTGCCCCATAAAATGCTCACCTCCGCCTCCGAAGGAAGAACTTAATGAAAGTCAGCCGCAAATCACCGGAGTTAAATTAACATTTACATTTGTTTACTCTGCGCCTGACTTAAAACTGGTGGTTGACCTTGCTTGACCCGTGCTGGGTGCTGGGATGGGCTTGGCTTACTCAGTGACGCCCAGGGCGCCAGCCACTTGCGCCCACCCCCGGCTCACAAGACCCTCCACCCCCATCTGGGAGGTAAAAATGGACCCACCCACCCAACCTTACGTGGACTCTCCCCGAGGACCAACTGAGTGACCACCGAGAGACCGAAGCCGGATGGATGGCTGCTTTATTTTTCTGACGGGGACCCAAAGTAAGACGCTTTGGAAAAGCAAATAAGAATGAGCCCTCCAAGCTGTTCACACACGTTTTTAAAAAATACTCTGTGAGTTTCATTCCTCCTGGATGGTTTTCTGAAGACGGCCCCTCCTGTGTGAAACCAGCAGGGACGTGGGGGGCGATGCTGGGAACAGTTGGGTCTGTGTGTCCGTCCCCCCACCCCGGTGAGCAAATACTGGGTAGGGGTCCCTGAGGCCAGGTCCTTCAGATCCAATGAAACGAAAACGGAAAGCGACTTCCAGACTTCAGGGTCCTGTGTCTGAAAGAAGCTGTTTTTTCGTTTTGTTTTGTTTTGTTTTGTTTTTACCATTTCTGGCATATCTTTCACCCGAATCTGAAGGAGGAGGATGTTTCGAATCTTATTCCGAAGGGAGAAACCAGGGGTCCTGCAGCCCCAAAGCACAGCTGGGTGGGTGGGGGAGGGGGCGCGGGCTGGGGACAGGCCCGTGACAGCACGTGGCGCAGCCTCCGCCTCCCCCATCCAGGTAAGCCACCGTCAGTCGGCCAGATCTCCATGACCGTAACTGTGACGAGCCTGTCGCAACAAAGACCACTTCCCGTCCGCACCGAGAGCCACCGTGTGTGCTCACGGTGATCAGCAGCGTCGACGGCAGGTGACTGATTGATCAGTGAATGTTCGGACCCTCCCCGGGTTCGGGTCGTCTGAGCTGAGAGACCCGTGGACCGACACCCGCTGACAGGGTGACAGCCGCGGGCTGTCGCAAGGACGAGGCGCGTGCGCCAACGGGTTCAGGAAACGCAGACGGGGAGGCTGGCGGTGTCCTCCCTCGGCTGTCACCATGCTTCCCCCACGGGCACCCGCCCGGTCAGGGTCCGAGGGGGCAGCCGCCCGCAGACTGCCCCCCCCCAACTGCAGCTGGAGCTGGGGGGCCAGGCTGAGAAGGCTGTTCTTCTCTGCAAATATCAGTGAGGGGTCACTTAGGCCAGGTCCTGGAAGTCGGGGCCTCCACGTGGAAGGTGGCAGAGGGCACCCTCTGAGTGCTGACGTGTCACAGCTGTCGGCGCCGGCAAGTGTCAGACTGCGCTGAGCCCACCATCAAATTTGCACTTGGTCTGTATCAGCCCGAGCCTCCTTCTGATGTTCACACTTCCCGGCTATTAAAGCTGTGCTCTGGGCAGAAGTTAAAACACGCCTCGGACGCTCGGAAGTGTGATGGCGGCAGCGGATGGAGCCGGTGGCCGGGGCGAGGAGAGCATCCTGTCGCAGAGAAGTGTGCACTCACGACCGCGGGACGAGTTACTCTCGGGCTGCGCTGATAGTCGACGTAGCGGCTCGCTGCGACAGGGACGGTGCCAGTAGAGGAGGGAACTTCACCACAATTCAGAGACGAGGCCGAAGGAGGGGGCGCGAAGAACATGGAAATAAGACTTAAACAAGCGAAGTCGGGCACCCCCGGAAGAAAGGGCTGTGCCTTCTTGAAGAAACGCGTTTCAAGTAAAAGCCGTGTTATTTATACTCCTCACTTTCAAATAAGGAGCCCAGTGTAGGAATCAAAGCCCTTTTTTTTGTTGTTGCTGGGTCCACTTGGGAGAATATTTTCAACAGCACTATGTCTAAGGTTCTATTTAAAACATTTAAATACGCAGTCCGAATAACACCCTGATGTCACAGCCAGCTGCTGACTGGTGCCCACATCGGGTCTGGCAAAACTTTACACGAGACCTTGGGAGAGGGGGGGAAAAAAAAAAAAAAAGAAGTCTGCATCGGTATGACCCGTAGAATATATAACATTCACTTAGAGCCGTTTTATGCCCGCATGAAAATTTAACTCTCTAGGAAAGCAGTTAATCGATGCTGGTATTAAAATGAGAATTGGACTACGATAGGTAGATGAATACGCTCGAGAAATAATCAAAACGAAACAGAAATTCCTCGAGGAGAGATGCATATTTTCTGACTATTTAGACACGATGAGATTGGGGGGGAAATAGGACCTTTTACAAAGTGATTATTACACCAGAGCCGTAACGTTTTACTGACGCGAATTTCTAAGGTGGCCCTGGAGATCGGCCATAAAACACCATTTTATAAAGGGCTTCCTTCGCCAGAAAGCTCCAGCGTCCAGGTCGCCCAGCCAAACAGCTTGCCCTTGGCGCGGCGGTTTTCGGGGACCCCCTCCCCGCGGGGTGTCACGCTGGAGCCCCTTCAAGATGACACGCCGGGTCCCCAGGCCCCTCTCACGGAGCAGCGTGCTTGTCGGTGGCACTCACGCGCCCGCCCGGTCACAGCTGTCCCGGTTTGGGCGGCTGGCTCTCACAGCACCCCCTATGCCCCCGCCTGGAACACGGAGGTAAATTAAAGCCATTAGAAAGCAGGCAGGAGCTGCAGCCCTCTGCCAACGCGAGGTGCCAGCTTCCCGAGGCCCCCGCCCGCCCCGCGCCCCGGCCACTCCAGAATGCGTCCGCGGGCGGCTTTGCAGATGGCCTGGTCGGGGCTTGCCGGAAATATCTCTGCCATGTTGAGAAGGATCGCATTTCTCCCGTTAGGAATCAGAAATCTGGATTTCATTTTCTCCCTCGCTGTCTTCCCCCGCTCCAACCCCGGGGGAAAAAATGGGGCTGTTATATATGTGACACGCGGGACGCACTGGGGATTTGTTTTTTTTTTTTAAATACACCCCGAGCACTGGCATATACGAGATTCACGCACACGCATATAGGGTATGTTGACGTAGAGTCCGTAGATACACATCCACTCGCGATGCTGTCAGTCATTTCGTTTAGACGTCAACACCGCACGGGAGGAAGAATTGCGAAAACTTAGAGGTCTGTCTCTCCCCTGTATTTCCTCCTCCTTTTCATCTCCTCCACTCCACTCCAAGAAAAAAAAACGGATCCCTCAACTCACTGGGATAAGCAGCACGAGAACCGCTTCCCTCCCGGCTGGCTGCTCTCCGTGCGCTTTCCGCGGCTCTGTGAAGACCGAGGGGACGCGTATTGCTGAGAAAATCATTCGCATCGATAAACAGTGAGAGGAGGAGCGAGGAACGTGAGTTTATCGAGGCCGTCCTCATCCACGGGCTTTTCCCGCCCGTGGGCAGGCCGTGAAACCAGCACTCTGCCGGGAAGGCCAGCGCTGTCCTTGCAGAATGTCCCACGTCCTGGATTTTAGGAAGGGTTTCCGGGAAGGGACGCGCGGGACACTGATGGAAACGTCGTGGGAACGACAGGGACACCGGGGCGGACGGGCCGGGTGCTCCCCCCTCCCTGCCCACGGGCACGGCCTCTGGAGGTCCCCCCTCCAGGTGGCCTCGGCAGGACCAGCCCTGCTGAGATGCAGGAGCACGTCGCCCGCGCCCGGGCGTTCGCTGCTGCGGTTGGTTTGCACGGTCCTGTGTCCCACGCGAGCCCAGAAGGGGAGAAAGGGACCAGAACGAACCACAGCATCCACCCTCCAACGCGGGCTCCGGAGCCCCGCTCGGTCCCGCCCACAGGGCCGCGGGGCCGGAGGACGCCGGGGTCCGCGTCCGGTCTTGGTTACACCTGCAGCGGGTCCCCAAGACTACAGGCGCCTGGCTGCGCCCGAGCCCGCGTGCGGGGCGTGCGCACCGCCTGGCCGGGGGCCTCCAGGTGGAGACAGGTAGACAAGGCCCGGTGCAGCCCGGTCACCGCGTCCCGGCCCCCTGAGCCCCCGCCCCTTCTCCGCCAGGCCTGTGTCCCCGCGGCTGCGCTGCCCAGCCCCCCGCCCCCCCCCCCCGTCACCCCAGGCCCGCCGTCCTCTGCCTCCGCCTCACTCGTCCCACATCTCGTCCCATTCTTCCAGGAGGGACCAGGGACCAGGGCCCGGGGCCTGCCCACCCCCACGCCGCGGCCCCAGCCCCGCGTCACCACGCGCAGAGGGCCAGGTGCGGGCGGAGGAGGACAGCGCGCCAAAGCAGGCGCCCCGGGGCCGTGGCCTCGGCCTGAGGGGCTCCCCCGCGCCCCCCTGAATGCCCCTCCGAGAGACAGATGGCCGCCCCAGCAGCGCTCACAGAGCGCGCCCCCCGAGGGCGGCGCGCACTCCGGGGCCAGCCTGGCCTCCTGTACACGCTGTGACGATAATGGCAAGCAGGAGGACAGAAGCTTGACCTGGGGGCGCAGGAGGCGCGGGAGCGGGGTGCAGGGAGGCGGGGTCACGGCACCTGTGCTGCAGGCCCCACCCCCACCCCCGCCAGGCTGCCCCCCCATGGACCCCCTCGTGCCCGGTCATCTCCCTGGAAACACGTTCCAACCATCGTGCGTAAACTGTCCCCTCCCGGGATGGAACAGCAGGACACTGACCCCGGAAAGGGGAGGGGCTCCGCGGGACCCTCGCCAGGCCTGGGAAGGGGGCAGAACTGCCCGGCCACCCCAACTGCAAACGAGAAAGGGTCCCGAGTCGCGCCCACTCCCACTCTGCACTTGTCCTCGGTGTCCACGACCCTGCCCGGCCGGAGCAACGCCGGCGACGCCTCGGGTTGGAAGGGCTGGCACCGTGGAAGCCACGTCCACCCCTGGGGTGGCAGGGCGGGCCTCACCACCTCAAGGAGGGTCCCAGGCCTCCCCCAGCCGTCCCCTGAGGTGGGACCCGCCTCTGTCCTCACAGCGAAAGAAGGTGGGCCGCCGGCAGCTGGGCCTTCCCAAGACGCTCCTGGCACGCGGGAGAGAGAGAGACAGGTTGGGAAGCCAGGCCCCAGCATTCCAGGCCCTGAGAGGGGTCAAGTGGAAGGTCACCGTTAGGAGTAAAATATCTGGGACTTTTTTTCTTTTTAAAGAAAGCTAAACATCTTGCGACGACCCCAGACGCTCCATCCAGCACTGGATGGTTTCAGCGTGCCTTTGGTCACACGCGAACGGGACGGGTTTAGGGAAAGGTGCCCGTCTGCACCGAAACACGACACACGCTAATTGGAAGCAGTGAAAGACCTCTGCGCACGCAGTAAGCGCCACTGTATGCACTCGACCGCGTGTGTACACACATCCGGCTCGCGCTGGGCGCTCGATACACGCCCTGGCGCAGACGAATGACACGAAGGAGCATCCCCCCGCCTGTCAGCCGTGGGACTGGACGTCCGGCCCTGGCTTCAGCCGGCGTTCATTCTCTCACTCGTAGGACAGACACGAATCTCTTGTTCCTTCCTTCTCCTTCCGGTCCTGAACTCGCTGGAACTTACTTATGTGCTGTTTACTTTTTTGCTAAACAGGGCCAGCCAGGCGGGGCTCTTCCCAGAGGGGTGCTCTGGTCTGGGGTGTGGGGAGCCCAGGCAGTGGGGAGCAGTCCCCGGGGTGGCAGCTGCAGCCTGCACCCCGCCGGGGGCCCCTCTGCCTGAACGTGAGTGCCCCTCCCCATCACCTTCTGGGAGCGTGGCAGCCGCGCCAGTGAGCTGACGAGTCAGGGGCACACCCCGCCCTTCTCTCCAGGCCCCCCGATTTTGTCGGTGTGGCTTCTGGGACTTACCCGTGAATCCGGGGAAAGGCGGCTGAGGCAGCGGAAGTGACGCTCAGAGCCTGATCAGCAGTCGGGACGCCCGTCTGAACCCTGAGCGACAGGACCCCCGAGACCCCAGCCCTGACACCACGTGGACTCAGGGACGGCCCGGGGCAGGGGTGGCTCACAGCTGCAGCGCCCCCTTTCCGTCCCCCACTGGTGACAACGTCCCTGCGTGCCACAGACAGCAGCAGAACTAGGCGGAGCAGCCGTGACCCGGTGAGCGGTGGACACGCCACCCTCCCCCCGCGAGGAGGTGTCCCCCGGAGCTCGGCCCGCAGGTGACACGAATCGCGGCTTCTACACAAAGACTAAGACTCAGGTCAGGCGGCCACAGCCGGGGGCGAGGTGGAGGCAGAGGTCGGAAGGAGGGCGAAACCGAGACCGGAGCTATCGGAACGGGGGCTGCCTCAGTCGCGCTGTGCGTGCCCGAGCCTGGTGCCAGCCTTCGGGGTCCTTCCGGGCTGCTCTTTCCCGCTGGTGCAGGACCCCAGCCCCGAGACCCCGCCCGCCAGCCCGTGATGCTGGCGAGACTCCCAGCCGCCCTCCGCCCCTGTCGGGAAGTGCTGTGTGTTCTTTGCTGCTCCAGGCACCTTGGGTACAGATACAGGAGAGGACGCCACTCTCTGACACACTCCGAGTGTCCCCCCTGTCCCCACCCGCCACCCCTGCATTCCAGATTCGCATCCTGGGGCTCAGCACGCCCTGTGTCCCCTCAGAGGCACAGAGGGGAGCCTGGCCCTGGGGTGTCCTGTTCACCCAGGGTCTGAAATAGACTCCGCACACCTGCCCCGAGGAAGTGGACCTTTCTTTACGGGGTTGTGTGCCCTGGAGATGCCAGGAGCTCGCCCCGGAGGCTGCAGGCCTGCTCTGCTCGGGGCCATTTGCTTCCAGAAGGTACGAAGCTGTAAGCGGAGAAGACGGGATTCCTCCCTAAAGCCTGACAAAGGCATTCAGATCTGGGTCATTACCGGGTCTTTGCAGGTGACAAATTCACGGGTTTGTCTAGACTTCTGGCTAATGGCACACGAGTCAGCAGCTGAGAGCTCCCACCAGCTGCCCAAAGACATATCTGGCGGGTGCCGTGTGGGGGTGTGCCGGAGACGTCCCCCGAAGCCAGCAGGCCAGGCCGTCGCCGGGAACACGCACTGGGCCCTGTCCCCGGGCGGCCGCAGCTCAGAAGGCAGGTGAGAGGGTCTGACACATTCGCACTAAGAGAACAGAAAGGACTTAAAAATAGATTAAAATCTCTTCGCTCCATTCTACGAGCCGCCCTCCCGAAAACAAACACTTGGTGGGTCGTTTGATCCGCGCACAGATCTCTCCGAACGGGCTCGGGTGGGAGAGCTCCACGACGCGAGATAATTTATTGAAAAGAATGCAAACGCCGTCATTCACCGCAGAAGGCTGATCTCCGGGAAGAAAAGAATCTATTTCGGTTTCATCATTTTTTACATCCTTCCCAAGCTCCCTAAGTTCTTTTAAATACAAAAAAAAAAAAAAAAAAAAAAAAAAAAAAAAAGCTCATCTGCCTCATTAATAATAATCGGATGCAATTGCGAAATTATTCCGTAATAACCATCATTAGCGCCTCTGTGGTTTTCGGTCGCTCTGATATGAAGGTAGGATTGGGAGGAGCAGGGGTGTCAATTTTTAAATAAAAAAGCCAACACGTTCGGAGGGAACGCGTTGCTTTTAAATCTGGGTGAGCGTGTCGGGCGTTGCGGGGCCGGTGAGGGGAGGTGGCCGGGAAGCCAGGCCGGCCGGCTCTGTGGGCCTGTCTTTGTGTGGGCGGCGTGCGTGCTCCTGGCACCGGCTCGGGCTGCCTCGCGCCGTGCCTACCCGGGGGGACAGCACGGGGTGGGAGGGGGGCGCAACCCCGGACGTCCCCCAGAAAGGACGCGGCCCCCTCTCCTCCCTCACAGCCTGCCCCTTCTGGGCCCGGAAATACTTCTGTTCCCGGGCAGAGCCCCCTCCTCCAGGCCGTGTGTGGAAGAATGCAGCCCGCCCGGCGCCTCCCACGCTCATCTAGCTGCTTGGCACAGGCCGCTCTCAGCTGGGACTTCGCGAAGGGTCCCGCTTTCCCGGGCGCACACAGCTTCACCTGCCCTCCGAATCCCCGTCTCCCCTTCCCCGGCCCTCCCAGCTGAGCCATGCAAATCAGGTGGGGGACACGAGGTAACAGGGAAGTAATTCAGCCAATTAGGCCCTGAATTGTTTGCATCCAACAGCATTTTGTATTTCTGCGAATGTGTGAAATGCAAAGTGTGCCCTCCAGCAAAAGCGACAGCAGCCATGTACTGGCGGCGTGTCAACAGATCCCGGGAGCGGGCCCTGACGGGTGAGCGCGCCGCGCGCATATGCTTGGGAAGGCTGGCCTCCTTTCCGCCCGCGCCGGCGCCACCGCCGCCGCTCTGCGCGGGGAGGCAGGGCCGGGGGTCTTGGTGGCAGATGGGCCGGGGTACCGGGGATGGGCTAATCCCAGATCTGCATTCTCCCCTCCACGCAGCGACTGGGGAGAGATGGGGCCAGCTGTCAGATGGAAGGCTTTCACGGTCTCTCGCACACAACAGCTGCACACGCCCTGCCTGCTTGGTTCTAAATTATTAAACATCTTTTTAGTTTGTTCCAGCTGCAGGCCTCCGAGTGTTTAGGCAGCCTTTGTGCATTTTACATATGATTCCTTCTCCCCTCCTCGCGTCAAAACGCTGTTTGTAAAAGTCATTACCCCATCTGTGTCCCCGTTTGGCCCAACAGCCGAAGACAAATCCGATGGCATTCTCCTTCTAGGACAATTTGGGAGCTGAAGATGATCGCTGTGACTTGAGGCTTCGGGGGGTGGGGGCGTGGGGGGGGTGGCTGCCACGCGCGCTCGGCCACCTGTAAGAGGCGGGGTCGTCTCGGCGGCTTGGGGTGCCACCGCATAGCGGGGCCTCTGCCAGGTGTGGGGGGGGGTCTCATTGTCGTGCGTTTACCGCTCGGGAGAAGACAGACACGCGGGCGGAGGAAACAGAGCACGGCCCGCGCGTCTGCGGGGCGCTCCGTGGGGGGAGGGGGTGGATGGGCGTCGTCCTTAAATCAAGGCTCCCTGGCAGCCCCTGCCCCCCAAGGTGCCATCGGGAACACTGTTATTTCCCACCCTAGCGACTGTTCCCAAACAGGTAGCGAGCGTCGCCGTTCAGCCGCCCGCCTTAGCCGAGCAGCCACGGCCGCCAGAGCCCCCCTCCCCGCTCGGGCCTGGACCGTCCTGGAAGCCGGAACGCCACCAACACGCCCCCGGCAGGATGGCGGAGCCCCACCTGATGTGTTAATTATATTCCTGAACCCAAAAACGGCTTGTTGGAAGGGGCTGCTTCCTGCAGGATACGGTGGTGGCGGCCAGATTTGGGCTCGGAATAAAAGTCACCAGCAACAGTTGCTTTGTCTGCAGCCAACGGTAACGCCTCCGTCCAAAGCGCGCTGTGATCGCGGGGTGCGGGGCCAGCGAGCGGGGGCCGGGTTGGCTGCCCTGTCCTGGCCCTCTGAGCCGGGGAGCCCGGGGCCCTGGGCGCTGGGACAAAGGGCCGCTCTGGCTGCCGCGTCCCCGGCCCCCTGCAGCGTGGCTCCCTGGCACGGCGACATCGCCGCCGGTTTGTTGTCAATGTAACGACACGCGCTTCGAACGGCTTCGCGCATCCTCATCTGAGTACTGTATGTTCCTGAGAGTCTCACCCAGTCATTGTCCGCTGCCCTCCCCGCCTGCCGGATCCGGGGAGCGCCCAGAAAGGTGCCAAGCGGGGCTCCCCTCCCGGGGCCGGTCGGTGGCTGCTGCAGAGCCCTGGACGGCTCTCAGACACACCTCCAGACCGGGGAGTGGGGGGCCTGCCAGACGCTGGAGGCCTCCCAAACCCAGGCAGTGCTCGCCAAAACGCGGCCAGCTCTGCCGCCGAGGGTCGGGGGTAAGAAGTCTGCTCAGGGCTGGGGACATGCGGAGGGCCAGGGCCACACCGGCAAAGCCCGGGAGACTCTTGGGGACAGATGACAATACAAAACCACCAGCAACGCAGTTACTGAAGGGACAGCAAATGGGGGAGGCTTTCAGGATGTCCAAGAGTCCCCCGAAAGGCCATCCCCCCATCTCCAGGAAATATCACAGTGCCGCCACAGCTGGCGGCAGGCACGGGGTCCACGCCCGCCCGCATGGGGGGGCACAGGCCACTCAGGACCGAGCCACCCGCATCCGGACCCTAAGAGGCCACCTCGCGGAAGGGACTTTGCTCAGAAACGTCCTCACGAGTCCTGAGCGTTCGTGGAGCTTCACTTATGTCCCCCACAGCTGGCGACAGTCTCCAAGGACGAGGGAGCCGAGACTCCCAGGGCACGTGAATTCCCGCTTCGCCTGGTTCCGAGGACAACGATTTCTGCCCTTTACGAGGTGCATAATGAGGCAGCCCGCGGCCTCGGCAGAGCGGGGCGCTGGGCGGGAAGCAGGGGTGCCCGTCCCCAGGGCTGGGGGCGCAGGAAGCACGGGCTTCACACGACACAAATGACTCTTTTGTTTTACTTCATTTTTAATTAGCCTCCTTTTTAATGACCCGAGTTAATAAGTGTCAAAAGGTGCAAAACACAGCTTGGTTTTCTTTGTAAAACAGGAATTTGCCTTTCATCTCTGAGGTGCTGGGTGAGGCTCGGCTGCAGAGGCAGCAGCTCCGAGCGGCGTTGCGTCGCAGGCCGGGGGTCCCTGGGCCCTCCACCTGCCAGCCCAGCGGGCGGCCAGGAGCCGCGGGGGCGGGAAGGGGTCCCAGGGCCCCCCAGCACCCAGGCACAGGCCAGTGCAACCCCCTGTGACGGGTGAGCGACTGCGGGCTCCGACCTTGAAGCCGCCTGTGACGGACGGGGACAAGAGCCAGGGGCTGGCAGGGGTCTCCCCCAGCATCCCAGGGGAGGCAGCTGGGCCCCCGCGTTGCCAGGCGATGGATGGGCAGGGCCTGAGCGGCAGCGGCAGCAGCGGCCGTGTGGGCATCTGTGCTCAGCTCGCTTCGCTTCCTTCTGCCGCAGCCTCGTGGTTCATTCACCTTCTCCGGTTCCTTCGCTTCCTCTGTCGGCCTCAAGACACCCGGGCACTGCACGGGGGGAGAGGGAGAGAGGGGAGGCCACTGCGGGCTCCACGACTTTTCCTAGGGGTGCCTGCCGGAGTGCCAGGACCTCGTGTGTGTGTGTGTGTGTGTGTGTGTGTGTGTGTGTGTGCACGTGTGTGTACATATGTGCATGTGTGCATGTGCACGTGTGTGTGCATGTGTGTGCATGCGCATGCATGCGTTCATGCATGTGTGCATGTGTGTGCGTGCGTGTGTGCGTGTGTGTGCATGCATGTGTGTGCATGTGTGTGCATTGTGTGTGTGCATATGGATGCACGCACACACACGTGTTTACAGCTTTGGTTTCTGGTGGGACCACACACCTCTGCTTTGCACACACATGAACCCACCACATTAGGCTTCTGCAGCCAAAAGCTGTCGCCAAGGGGCAAGAATCTTCTCTGCTGAGGGACAGAGCCCAGAGTCACTCTGCATTTCCCTGGCCCCAGATGCCCCCGGCGGGAGAGGGGCCGCTGCCACCACGGCCCCCAGCCCCTCGCCGGCCAGAGCGCTGCGTGAATTCTGCACCATTTCAGGTGTGGCCCGGGCGACTGTCCCCGAAGGCCCGCCCCCCACCGCGGCGACTGTTCCCCGAAGGCCGCCCCCACCACCGCGCTCCGCTTGTCCATGATCACGCAGAGCGAGCGGACCGCGGTGGGCAGTGGCGACGCTGGGTCCAAACCGCTGAGACCTGCGCGGACGTGCTGCATCTGTCACACAGGCCACCTCCTTCCTCTCCCGCCCCGCACCATCGCGTGAGCCCGAAACGCCGCACCCAAGTCAGCACTGGCAGCTGGCCCAGGGCGCGAAGACGCCGAGGGGAGGCCGGGGGCCCACGTGTCTGGGCGGCCGGGGTCCAGCGGGCAAGCCGGCTCCGGGAGGGGCTGTTCGCGAGGGAGCAGAGGCGCAAGGCCCCAACCACCTCCGGAGACCTTCTGGAGAACTTCCAAATGCCCATTCTAATGTTCACGTCAGACGTCGCGATGGGCGGACGTCCTGAATGACCCCTAGGAATCCGTCGTGATGGGTTTGAGGCTCAGATATGTTAAAATGCGTTCCTCAACGTATATGCATAAATAAAAACAGCTTTGCAGTTGAGCTGTGTTTGCGCGGGTGATTTCCATAAAAATTAATATTCCTGACTTTACTGGAACTAAATAATTAAGAAAGAAAGTATATTACAATAATAAAATTATCAACAGAGTTTTGACAAGCAGTCATGTGCTTGTAAATGAAATTTATTTAGGTGCCACTCAAAACATTGTAATTAAGAGGTACAGAACGCATTACCAGATGGTTCCTGCTTACTATCTTTCTCCTTTAGAGAGCGAGGGGATTGGAATGAGCGCTAACTAGCGCCCGAAATACGCCATCACCCCCCAGGCTGCCGAAACAGCACCCCGATGCGACTGTGCTAACGTGTCTATGGTGGGAACCCTGGTAGCTAACCACGCGTGGCACGTGTGCTATTATATAATGACTCAAGGGGTCACGGGCTAAAAGCAGAGGAAAAAATGGGGAGATAATGACTGTGAAAATATCAGGGCTTTAGAACTAAAACGTAAGAAGCAAGTTAATAAAAACGCATTCTAATGCAATGGCTGCTAAATTTTTCCACGGCGCCCTGAAGTCACCGAGCAGCTCACGGAGTGAATCGGGCGGCTAACGAGGTCACTGCGACCTCTTGGTCCTTTGCTCTAAGGACAGTGGCTTATTTTCCGGGGATACCTATTACAAAAGTGGTCACGTGGTCCATGGGGCAGACCCCTCGAGGCAGAAGATATGAGACGCAGAGCGAGCTGCCCAAGGTCACTGCCAAAGTGACCTCCGATCCTGGCGGCAGAGGGCTGGCTTCGCCCTGTGCCCTGTGTCCTAACCCCTGCTCACCAGACGCCGGCCACACGGAGTCACACCCACCCCATCACCTCGTTAAAGGCCTCGCCCTCTAACGCTGTCCCATTCTGAGATACTAAAGGTTAGGGCCTCAACGCAGGGATTTTGAGGGGACACAGTCCCAGGTCCTCTGTGCCTTTGGGAAATACACTAGTAATTCACATAGGCAAGGAACACAAGTGGATGCCAAGTAAGTAAAAACCGGATAAGGAGTGGTGCTTCAAATGTCTCACAATGTCTGCTCCCACAGCGCCCACCCACGAGGAGCGGGAGGGGAGTCACCCCACTGAGGAGACCTCACAGATGCCACCTCGGTGAAGTAAGCGAAGCAGACGCCACTAAAGATGACCCAAACTGACACCGGGCATCACAGCGACAAGACACAGAACTGCCTGTGCACTGTTCTGGCGAAAACACAGCAAAGTGAAGTTCTTTGTCACCTATACGATGGGAACAAACCGTTAGCCAACCTCTCAAGAAGCAGTGACAGTGAAAAAAGAAACTAACAGGACACAGAGAGTTAGGAAAAATGAACATTTCAGGTACAAAAGGACATGAAGTCACATTCTTTCTTACGAGGCTGGTGTGTGTGTGTGTGTGTGTGTGCGTGTGTGTACACATGTGTGTGTGTACATGCACCTATGTTTATCCTTTTTCAAAAGCATACTGGCCGTGTACCTCTGTAGACTTAGAATTATTTTTTCCCTTTGACCTGGCAATTCCATTTCCAGAATCTGAAATTCAAAAAAAAAAAAAAAAAAAAACAGTTTATGTTCAAATCTCTTCCTTGCAGAGTTGTTTACGAAAGCAAACGTTGAGAATCAGCCTAACTCTTCAGCCACAGAGGAATGGATTCAGAAATACGGAACATCTACCCGGTGGAGCTATGTGGAGCCACGGAAAGCAATGTTTATAAGGAGCTCATGATATGGAAAATTCCAATATTTGCTTAAAAGGGAAACAAATACGATCTTTGGTGGAAGATGATTGAAGAATTCATACCGTATATAAAAGATGGTAGTCTTTAAACTTTAAAGACTAGAAAAACACAATAAGCTGCTATCTGAGTGAAAATATTAGTGATTTTTTTTTTCTTCCATCTATTTTCTGTACTTTCCCCAAACCTGATAATATATGTGTTTTACCTTTATAAACAAGATCGGTTTGTTTTGGTTTCATTTTTGGGAGTGTTTTTTTGTTTGTTTGTTTGTTTGTTTTTGTAAAGAAATTGAACTATTACACTTTTTAAATGCTGGAAAATACAAAATCTAAAAAATCGTATTGGTCCCACCTCCGAGAACCAGGGCTCCTCACGTGACTCGTGGTGAGACGAGGGTGGGCTCCACCCTGTTGGATCGGGGTGGTTCGTGGAGGAGAAAGTTCGTGGAGGAGGGGAGCGTGCGGCACACCAGACGGGCGAGGGGCGGGCATCGTGGGTGGAGGGCAGACCCGGGAGAGGAGACAGGACACCCCGATCCCGGCGAGGACCCCACCAGAGAGGTCTGGCCCCTCGCAGAGACTGCTCTGAAGACTCCATCTCGCCTGCCTGGCACACAAGAGGAATTGACCCGATGACTGGGGTGATTACGATGACAGTCCCCCTCAGGGTGGGCGGCAGGGAGAGGTGAGAGCTCAGGCCTGGGGCGCCCGTAGGTGGGTGACTCAGGAGGCGGCAGAACGAGAAGCCAGAGCCGGCATGAGCAGGGTGACAGCCTCGGGGGACCCGGTCTCCTCGCACGGGGACAAGGGGAGCAAGACAGGCAAAGCTGAGGAGGAAGGATATTCTAAGTCCCGCCAACATCGGCCCCGGGGTGGGGGGGGGAGTGCGAGGGCCCCTGGGGGTGGCGTGTTCTGAGGTGTCTGATCTTCAAAGGAGCAGTCGGGGCGCCAGGTCACGTGATGCGAGCCAGAGCTTCGCCTGTGGCAGTGAGGGACCCATCGAACGTCTTACCTTTTTTCTTTCTCATTTTTGAGTGGGTGCTTAAGTTACGATCACACCCGACTTGGTAAGCGAGCAAAACGTCAGCCCGTCTGTGAAATAATAAGCTGGACACTGCTAGTCGTTTCAGAGCCGTGGGTGTGCGTGAGCAGGGACTTACCGGGAAGTTTGTCCCAGACGCCCCCCAGGCAGGTGGCAAAGCCACCGTTATCACCTGGCACGAGGCACTGGCAAGAGAGGGCTCTTTACGCCACACACGGCATGCCCACGGACCCGACTGCTCGTGACACCGTTTGCTCTTAGAGCGATGGCATGATTTGGGGGCAGGTCCGTGTGGGTGACAGCGAGACTCCGAGGAGGCCCCTCTGGGGGTCATCTGGCCTTGCGGGAACCCCAGCGGCAGGATGTTGCCACGCTGCGTGCTCAGACGATTTTTGAAAAGCGTCCCGTCTCCTTTAGGGTTGATTTGGTGGTAAGTGGTCGGTCCACGCACCCAGCCTTGAGGGCGAGGAACGCACTGCTTCTCACACATGGACAAAGTGAGCCTTAGCATTTTCCGCTTGCGCACTCCACAGGTCTTAAGTGGCAGAGGGGCTTCGGTCCCAAGCGGCCCCAGAGCCCCTCGATGGGCTTCCGGTCCCACTCGCAGGCGCCGCTGGGGGACAGAGCTCGGACCTTCCGCGTCCGTCCTCCCGCAGCAGGCAGGTGCGTTCTGCCTGCCTGCGACCCCCAGAAGCGCCTTGATCTGCTCAAGGACCGCCTGCCGTGTCCGGCAGTGCCCACGCGTGCCCTGCTGCCGGGAGCGTGTCGCTGCCGGTCACTGCCACCGCGGGCGCCTCCGGCCACCCGCCACCCGCCACCGCGGGCGCCTCGGGCCAGCCAGCGTCGAACCCGCAGCCGCCTCCCCTTCCCCGCCAGCCCTGCCAAGGTTCACGCATGAAGCCCGGGCCACTTTGGGAATCCTTCTCTTGTCGCTCTTTAAGTCCCAGCGAAGTCCAAGTTGTCGTCCTCATTCCATCCAGCTGCGGCCCGCACACGCGTGTCCGCGGGAGTCACCGCTTTCTCTTCTCACACTCCACGACTTTATTTGAGACCGGTCACTCACGTGCTACTTTTTCTCCGCTGCAGAGAGCCGGGCTGGTCTCTGCGCACGGTGTCCAGGGCGCGTGGTGTCTGGGCCGGTCTCTGCGGACTGTGTCCAGGGCACGTGCTGTCCGGGGCGCACGGTGTCCGGGGCGGACCGTGTTTGGGCTGCACGGTGTCCGGGGCGCACGCTGTCCGGGGCGCGTGGTGTCCAGGCCGGTCTCTGCGGACTGTGTCCAGGGCGCACGCTGTCCGGGGCGCACGGTGTCCGGGGCGGACCGTGTCTGGGGCTGGCGCTGTCCGGGGCGCGTGGTGTCCGGGGCTGGTCTCTGCAGACTGTGTCCGGGGCACGCGGTGTCCGGGGTGCGCGGTGTCCGGGGCGCGCGCTGTCCGGGGCGCGCGCTATCTGGGGCCGGTCTCTGCGGACTGTGTCTGGGGCGCACGCTGTCCAGGGCGCACGGTGTCCGGGGCAGACCGTGTCCGGGGCGCGCACCGTCCAGGGTGTGCAGTGTCCAGGGCCACAGTGTCCGGGGCATGTGGTGTCCGGGGCGCGTGCTCTCCGGGGCACGCGTCCGCGGTGACTGCGGGCCGGCAGCTGCCATTCCAGACTGAACCGTCAGGGTCACCCTATGTGGGGGCCTGGGCGAGGTCACAGCAGCCAAGATGTGGGAGTCTGGGAGGGGCGCGACAAGGCGGTCTGACTGGTCCCGCTGGCGGGAGCCAGCCCCTCCCTCAAATCGTCCGAGTCCTCTCCAAGGGGGTCCCTCCGTGTCCCGAGCAGCCCCCTCCAATCAACCTGTAAATTGTCAACCATATCGGCCCCCACGGCCCCCCTAGCCGATACCTCTAGCTCGTATCCAACGCCTCGTCTTGGTAAACAAGTGAAGAGACTTTTCCGGAAGCCGCTTTGGGGCTCCTCTCTGGAAATGCGCTATTATTAGCCGCAGGCTTGTTTCTGTCGCCTGCCTTCCACTGGAAAGCCAGCCGCCACCACCACCGCCGCCAACACAATGACGCCAGAGGTCAGAGAACACCGGTTGTGCATGAAAGATGTGAAAATTTACTGCAAATGAGACAAGAGCACTAAATTCATTTTTATTCAAATTACTGTCATCGTACATTACCGCGTCCCCTGTAAACACCGCGCTTCAGACAGGGTGACAGCATATTATTATTTGTGAGATTATCCTATTATTAAGCTATTACCATGTCACCCCCTGCTTGAAACAATGACTCAGCTCAGTTCTGCATAATAGGACAAGCGAGGGAGACAAGCGGAGGTGACAGAAAGGTTAGTTTTCAGAAGGCAGGCCTGGCGGAGAGTGACAGCTGGCTCTTACGGGCCCACGTAATGAGGGGCTCGTGCATTTTTTTTACTTGGGGACCTTCCAGATCGTGGTATGACACCGAAGACTGTTTGGTCTTCTTTAAAACGCGCATCGCCTACACATCCTTAATTAGTTCCGTTGCTGACTTCTGAACCCAGAGCAAAGGAAGCGGGGCGTGCCCCCTCCCGGAGCGGGGTTCCTTCTGCGGGGGCGTTGGTCTAATTGTGGGCGTCGCACGTGTGTGTGTGTGTGTGTGTGTGTAGGGGGGGGACTGCTCTTTCCTGTGGGCGCTCTGAACCCCATCCCCGACTGCGCAAGCGCAGGACGGGGGCCTCCCGCCCGCCCCGCCCCCACCGCCCCGCCCTTCCCGCAGGAGCGGGGGTCTCAGGGCATCGCCCCCCAGGTCTCAGGGCTCACCGAAGGCCACGGCGTGGTGTGCCACCCACAGTTGCTCGCCTTCAATAAATACTTGGCGACATCCCCCATTGGAACAGCTAATTAGCATCCTTAAAGGAGCCTGCTTGGTCGGTGGGACTTTTTCTGTCCCCACTCCGGCTATCCCAGCGTCAGGGGACAGGGCAGCCCCACCTGAGCACCTGCGGCAGCTTTCCTAGATGCGTTTCCTTGCGGTTCCCCGCTGTCTTCTCCAGTGGGGGGGGGGGGCTGTCCCCAGGCCAGGGCGGGGCCCCCGGCAACCCTGTAGTGACAGAGCCCTTCCTTCTCCCTGGCCTGGGACAGCCCCACTCTGCGGCCTCGCTGGCTGTCTGTGGGCCTGGGGCTCAGCTCCCCTCTGCTCTGCTCCAGGAGCTGGGTGGAGAGTTAAGTGCAGAGACATTTATATAAATTGAGTTTGCTTCGCTCTCTCTTTTCAGTGTTTTGCAGGCTCCTGTGGACAGGCGTGACATTTCGGAAAATCAGGAGACGAGCAAGTGCTGGCGAGTTTGGGTGTCAATGCGCTGGGAAGGAGCCTTGTGAAGCGGGACAAATGGAGGGGCACATCAGTGCGTCGCTGACGATCGCGTCCTAGGCTGGATGGAAAAATAAAATAAAGCAGGAGCTTGGAAGGCTTTGTGTGCGTGGACCCCGTGGACGCCCGGCCAGCCCTGCTCTTAAAGCATCCTGTGCTTTAAGAACGTGCCTTTGATGTCGCGAAAGCTCTGAGTCACAGGTGCTCTTTTGATAAACTGTCCTTAAACAGGTAAACTGAGAACTTGGCCAAGCTGAACCATCAACAGGTCTGGAGCTGGATCTCAACCCCCTTCCACACTCCCCCGTGCGAGGGCGTCCCCTCGCCCACCCACACGGGGTTCGGTGTCTCCCGCCTCTGTCAGCACACCCCTCGCCTGTCTGTCTTGTCAGTCTCTCGTCCACGAGCAGACGCTCCCTCCCGCGGCGAGGCCACCTCAGCCCGTGCCACACTTGCTGGGGACCCTCCCTCCTCCACCTCCAAGCCTTCGGCAGAGGCTCACACACACCTGGCTCAGGTGCGCTGAGAAAATGAAACACTCTCCGGGGTTCTGGAGCATCGGGCAGCAGGCATGGGCGGCGTTCCCAGGAGGCCCCAGAACCTGCTGCCGTGGGCGGGAGCGGTGGCAGCACAACTGGCCAAAATCTCAGAGCCACACAGTGAGTGGGGGTGTCCCAGCTATATGCTGGATGGATGGTTTTACTATTTTTAATTAAAGAGTAGGTCCCGAAGCCTGCAGGTGTCAGGAAGGACATCGAAACCCATCACAGATTAAGACCAGCCCTCCCAGCAGCTACAGACGCCTCCAGGGTGGGAATCATGCTGCATTCCAAGTGCCTACTAAGTGCCTGGCACATAGTGGGTGCTCAGCAAAACTTTGTCGACTCAACACATTGCCAGGGATCTTCCTTTCCCGCTGGGCCGTGACGCCTTTGGGGTCAGGAGCCGCATTCCAGTCGCACCCTCAAAGGCTACCACGTGCTCAGCTGACAATCAACTTGACAAATGATTACTGAACGAATGAATGAACGAATGGAGGCATTTCCGGAGATTAGAAAGACACGCGCAGATGTCGGAATCGTCGTGAAGTGCTAGTTTCCTGGGCTGCCTTCCTGAATCGTCTCACGTGGTCCCCTCCTTCCCTATGGCCCAAGGCTTGGGGTACACAGGGCACTTTGGAGACAGATTGGACGGCCTTAGCGGTCCCCATAATCTCCGTCACCGTGGCCACCCCAAGAAACAGGGTCCACAAAAGCCACGCACTCACCTTGCAAACACATCTTCAGTCAAGCGAGTTCCCTTACTCCCTGCAGATCAGACGGCCGCCTCCACTGTCCCTTCCCGGGGCCCCGGCCCTGCCCCCGGCCCTGTCCCGTCTTCCTGAACCTCCTTACGCGGCAGTCCGTCCCTTGGGGCCCGGACCGTGTTTCTGTCACCTGTCACGCTCAGCGCTGCAGAGTGGCGGCCTCAGCGATGACTGTTGACCTGGACGCGAACCTTCCCGAGTCCATTCACTGTCCGGCCGTCGTGTTTGCCTTGAAATTAAACAACGACACGCTCATTCCCTGGCAAAGCCCCCGGGAGAGAGCCGGACGGTGACACTTACGTGCGGTGGAAGAATCAACATTCGCTGAGAGCCCATCAATTCCGTTTGCAGAGGCCGGCGGACGGCTCTGCCTTAGAGCGCTCTAGACAAACAAACATGACATGACGCCTCTTGTAGGTACATGCGATCGGAATGGCCTGAGAGTTGTCAGCGCTATCCATTCTCCCTCCAAACGTGAAATGTGGCCTGTCCCTCGCTTGTGTGTGTGACGACCAGGGGTTCGATACGGGCTCGCACGAGACCGCGAAGGCAAAGAGCTCGGCCCAGGGCCTTCGGTGGGAGTGACATGATTGTATCACCGGCAATATCTTTAGCAGTAACAAAACCCTTCCCTCTCGCAGTGGCGCTTATAGAGCTAAATTGAGTAAGAGACAAAATGAAAGTGGTTTTGGATCAATGAGAACAGTTCTCTGGAGAGAGTGAAAATCCCCCTGGCAACAAGATTGATGCTGGCCAAGATCGGCCCAGGACTGCTGGCAAGAGCGTACAGGCTTCTAGTGGGGATGGGAGGGTGGACCCCAGCCAAGCCTGACCCTGTCCCTGTCTCTGTAAATAAAGTTTTATTAGAACAGTCATACCCATTCATTTTCTTCTTATTCGTGGCTGCTTTCAGGCTACGGTGGCAGACCTAAGTAGTTGCAACAGAGGCCATATGGCTGATGAAGCAGAAAATACTTACTGCCTGAATCTCTGCAGAAATAAAAACGATGAAGCTAAGTACTGGATGACTAAGCTGAGCAGCAGCATTTGTGGAGGGTTTCTGCGTGCCTTAGCCCAACCATCCTCGCGACAATCCCAGCTCAGGCGTCACTGCACCCCATGCCTTTCACATAAGGAAACTGAGGTTCTACAGCAGGACACGACCGGCCCCGGGTCCCGCGGGGACGCGGGCGGCCCAGCGGGGACCAGACGCGGGCCGCGTGCACCTGCAGCGCTGCGTGAGCCCTGGGTCCAGGTGTTCCGTGGACGTGGAGCGCAAGCAGCGCCCCCTCGTGGCGCGTCTCCGCATCTCAGCCTCATCTTTCATCTTCAGCGTGGGAACCTCTCCTGCTAAGTCCCAGCTCCCCCTACCAGTCCACCTGCAGAATCACACCTGGCTCCCGGGCGCTGCGCGCATCTGAGTTCAAGGTTGCCGTGAGACAAAGCATGACTGGAAGCAAGCGCCATTCGGGGCGCCCGTAGTGTGGGGGTGACAGCTAGGGCTCCCGCGGCTGCAGGCGGTGGCGACGGTGCGTCCCCAGCTGGGCGAGGGAGCGTCCCCAGCCGCACGCGGGCCAGACTTTCCTTCTCGAGAGATGGAGGCGCTTGTGGAGGTGTGGCCCTCGCAGCACTGCGGGTGCTCTAAGAAGCCCGCGGTCTTCATCAGCAGAAGAGATGACGGGGAGGGGGAGGGGGAGGCCCCACGACGCATCATCTCCGGGTCCAGCATCCGCTGACCCCTCGCATCTATATGCAGCTCACGGGGCGTTTCGACCTAAAGAAATACACTGCGTTCAAATAAGGCGTCGCCTACCTTTGTCTCCTAAAAGAAAAGGTGGAATTTTTTTTTTGTCATCAAACACTGAATTTTTATTCCGTTTTACAAACTTTTTGTTAGAACAACAACAACAAAATCGGGGCAGAGCTCTGGCTTCAGAAGAGACAGAAATCATTTCAAACCACTCGGCAAAAGAAAACCTCGGTGAGGGCTCGCTCCGGGAAGCGCCTGGTGTGAACTGGCTCGCGGGTGGGTCCCTCTGCCCCGCTCCCCGCCGCCTGCCCGCCCCGCGGCTCCCTCGCCCTCGCCCGCGGAGAAGCTGCGGTAACCGGCGTGCGCGCTGTGCACGGGGACAGAAGCAGTCCCCTGGCCTGAGCAGCGCCCCCCCCCCCCGTCACCCAGGGACAGTGGATCACGACAGGACAGGTACGGCTCGGCCCCGGACATCGAGCTCGGGACTGTTTGGGCCACATCGCCACCTTCCCGGTTATGCGAGGCTCAGACTGTTTCTCAGAGGCTGCCCTTCTCTCACTCCCGCGGCTGGGGTGCTAGCTCAGGGCGTCTTAGGGGGCAGCCACATTGGGCGCGTACAGACAGCACTTTCGCGGATAACCCGCCCGCCAGGCGTCTAACCCAAGTGCACGCCGCCCGCACGTCCGCCTGGGAGCCGATGCCCGATGGCGCAGAGGCACGGGTCCCAGGCGACATGTTCGCTCTCCACACCGACCCCGAGACCCCGGCTGTCATCTCCCAGCGAGGCCCGCGGGGGGCTGGGAAGCAGTCTGGGCTGCAGCCCCCCCCCACCCCCGCGCCCACCCCGGGGTGAGGCCGGGACCCCACCTGCTCCGCAGCCTCCTCTCCGGAGCGGATTCTCTGATTCGCTTCCTGACCGCGCGTCTGCGGGTGGCCCCGGTGGGCGCCGGAGGCCTCCTCTGAGTCCGGAGGCGTGGGGGTGGGGCGGGGGGGACCCTGCCTGTCCAGCTCGGCAGCCTTCCCCGGGGCGGGGCTCGTGCGGGTGAGGCCCGGGCGGGGATGTGGTTTCTCGTGGTCCACTGAAAGGGATGTCGCCGGGTCGCAGCCACGGACGGCCTCCTGGAGCTGGTGGCTGTAGAGCCCCAAGCGCATGACGCAAACCCTGGGGTACCCCGCAGGCGCGGGCGCAGGTGACCCTCGGGCTGGCGTCAGGTGGCGAGCAGGGACAGAAGGGAGGGGGCTGCGAATGCTGGGATTGAAACCCGCTTCTCCGCAAGCGACAGGAGCCCCGGGCTTCCCGTGTGGGCCAGCCGGTCCCTTCGGGCGGGGGGCTGGGACAGAGGGAGGGCGGGGACCCAAGGCGGACCATTCCACCCCCAGGACCGGCACCTGCTCGTCCGAGCTCCCGCCAGTTCCTGGTAACCTGGGCCGCGCCGGTCATATCGGCTGCGTCACAACTGAATTCCAGCTCCGCCCAGAGCTAAGGGCACGACGCAGAGCCATCACGGCGTCACCGCGGCCGGCTGTGGCCCTGGCCCCGGGCACCCGGCTTCGCCCAGGCGTGCGCGCTGCGGGGCTCGGGACATCGGGCTGCCACCAGCTCCCCAACCCAGCGGCCGGCCGCCCACGCCCCGCGGCCGCTGGGAGCGTCCCCGCGCGGCTGGCTCTCGGGTCCCCGGCCCCAGGGCGGGGCCCGCGTGTCCTCCGCTCCGCCTGTGCCACCCTCGCGCCCCGCGGGTGCCTCGGGCCCCTGACACGTGCGAAAGCCGCTCGACGGCACATTCGCCGACTTGGCGCCCGCCACCGCGCTCGCGGGGTCTCGGGGTCCCGGGGTCACCGCATCTCCGTGCCCCCGCCGGGCTCCGCGTGTGAGGAGGGGCCGCTGGCCTCCCTCCATTCCAAAGTCGCAGACACCGGGAGAATTTGCCGGTTGCTAATGAGGGGGGCGAAGGTTCCGCCGATGCCATGTGGGCCCCCCTCGCTGTGGGCCGAGGCGCTGGCCGTCACGCACCATATTAAGCAGGCAGCGACTTCGTTACGGGCGCAGTATAACTTTTCCTGTCTGCTGTATGCCAAGAGCTCGGCCCGAAACACCTTTTTCCAGAATATGAAACATAATATCTTGTGCTCATTGCATTATTTAAAAAGGGGCAATGTGGTTCATAACTTTACATTTATTGCATACTTTCAAGCCACTTGACCCATATAAATATTGCTATAGAGTTGCCCTCGGTTATTAAATTCTTATTGCTTATAAAAGGGGCAACAGGAAGTATATAAGCTGCGGGGGGAAGGTGTGGGGAGGGCTGCAGGCGGGAGACCCGGCCGGGTGGGGGCGTGGGCGTGGGAGGGGGAGGGGGGGTGGGCCGGGGGTGGGCGCAGAGCGAGTCCGTTTCAATGGTTCTCTCTGCTTCCAGGCCTGGGATGGGGTTTCATTTTTTTCCTTCCTCGTTCGTGGGCAGCAAACCGTTTTACTGTAGCTCCAAGAATTACGTATTGCCATGGCTAGGTGACATTTTGCCTTTCTTCTAATTAAAATGAAGCCCCACTCTTAAAAGAAATCGGTTGAAAGAGGTTTTTTTTTATTTATTTATTTCAGAGGCACGGCAGAGACCAGGGCATCGGCGTTTGCCGGGGTTCAAAGCCACGTGTCCCCACGGGGAGAGGGAGCTCGCCGGGTCCTCGGTGTCGGTCCTGTGTTCTAGTCAGCACAGGCTGGCTTGTCCCCTGGTTTTCCAAGGAGGCCAACGGGCCACGGCCACCACGCCCGCCACGGCGCCCACACCTGCCCCCCACAGAGGCGGCTCTGCCCACCGGTGCCCGCTGAGGCTCTCTCCTGGCGTGCGTGCTTTTTTGGAAGTGACAGAGTGACCATAAGCACTTTAAGACGTCCCTCTAAGCAGTTCGACAGGCATGTTTGAAAAGCGTGTCCCCTTGAACGCCAGTGTGTGGCCCGTCAGGCTGGCACCCCACCCGGGGGACACAGTGCAGAGTGTGGGATCGTCGCCGGCAGGAGTGGAGGTGCAGACGGATCCAAGGGGGTCCCCGGCGGTCGCGGGCGGGGGGCCGACCGTTGGGCACACAGTAGGAACGCAGGGCGGAGCGGGGCCACGATGCAGCGCCCCCTGCTGCATCATGGTCTTAGGGACAGAGCCGGCGACACACTCACAAGAGCGACCACAAGTACTTCCCAGCAGAGCCGCGGAGCTGACAGGTCACTGCTGTCATCACAGGACCCTCCCCCCACTGTCACCTCTCCCTGGACAAAGGCGACGTGTTCCCTCAGCCCGCAGCGTTTGGCGGGCAGGCCCTCCACCGCCGCGCGGTGAAGCCGCGGGACTCAGGCCGCCACCCGCCGCCCGCCAGCGCAGTGACAGCACGGGCGTTCCTAGAGCAGCGGACGCCTCCTCTGGCGTTTGGGAAAGTGTCACGTTTTCCTTCCAGAGAGAGCTGTCGGGGCGGTGGCCGCTGGCGCCCAGCACAACACTTCCCGGACTGCCTGCCGTCTGCGTGTGGGCGACCGAGTGTCACCGGGGCACATGACGTGTCCTTGTTCTGCTCGCGGGCACGCTGCACTTTAGATATCCACACGGGGCGGGGAGAAAGGTCGCCAGAGCCACGATCGGTCCTCGGAGCCACGACGGACCTTGCGCTCCCTGCGGGAGAGGTGACGTTTGGGCACCCGCAGGGCTCGGCCGAGGGCGCGGCTCTCTCGCTTGGGCTGAATGGAAGAGGGACGCCGCACATCCATGTCCCCCCCTTGAGGAGCTCCTCGGAAAAGCTCTGCGGCAGAGACGAGCAGTGCCTGACCACAGCTGGTCCTGCCGTTTTAAAAAGAGAGAGAGTATGTCCTGTGACTATCTTCACAAGGCCACACCAGCCACCCACAGGGCCGGCCAGGCGGGGCCGTGGCTCCAGAAAGGGGACAGGTCGCTACAGTTAACTGGTCACCTGTGTGCGTGTGTCCCCCGCGACGTGTTGACTTGTGTCATCGGGCCATGGCACTGCGATCGGCCTTAATCTCCCATCCTGGATGAGACTTATTTGTACATTCCGTTTTGTTTTGTTTTGTTTTTCTCCCACTCCTGGGTACCACCCTTAGAAGCCCACAGCAGGATTTCCACTTAATAAATAGTGAGTTAGTGAGTGATTTAGGGGACAGGAGAAAAAAAGCTGGAGGAAATATACTATCCATGTTATCTCTTTTCCTTTGAAGACAGAAAACAGGAAAAATCTGTCCCTCTGTGAGCCTCGCGTCTTGACAGACAGAAGTGCCGACATTTAAATAATGGCCTTTTTTTTTTTTTCTATTGTGAATTTTGCACATTAAAGAAAAAGCGATCTAAGGAAGGAATCCTGCAAAATTCCACTGGATGTCGGAACGCGGTGCCGGTTTGAGAATTTCTCTCCCGCCCTACGAGGCACGAAACGGTTTCGGGGGGGAAGACGCAGGCACAGCCCAGTCCCGGGGATGACAAACACCAGACACATCCAGCCCCAGCGATGCCCTAGGTTCTGGGCACTTTTGCACTAGGGGTTGGAGTCGAGTGAAACACAGAAATAAAACAACAGCACGACCACGAGGAGGATGTGTCCCTCGATGGTATCGTCTGAGAATATTCCGGACCACGGTGAAAAAGCCAGCCCCAGCGAGAGCTGACAGCACTGGTCCATCAGCTGCTAGGATGCAGACCTCAGGACGGAAGCGAAAGCAGCAGACGACACGGGTGGCGAAGGTGTCTTGTTTATTTTTCAAAGGCTCGTATGCTTTGAAAACGATGGCATGCAAACCAGGATTCCTTCATTGCCACTGAGCACACCCCCCGTCTGCTGGGACTGCATCTGGACAGCCCCGTGGCTCTGGTGCTCAGAGACGCTCTCTCCTTCAACGCTCTGTGCCAAAAGCACTCCGAGAGAGAGAGAGAGAGAGAGAGAGAGAGAGAGAGAGAGAGAGAGAGAGAGAGAGAAATGCAGGACCTGTTAGCGCGTCTTTCCCAGAAGTAGGAAATTAATGTCTCGCATTTATATACACCCAAGTCACAGCTCTGGACAGCTGCCCTTCAGGGTCCTGCCTCTGGGCTGGGATAAGCAGCCAGTTCTGCCAGAGTCCCCTTGAATATGAATTAGGAAGCACTGTTGGGGAGGGGGGGGAATACGGCCTTGGTCTAGTAGGACCTGCGTGAGGGTTTGGGGGGTTTTCGTTTTGCGTTTCTTTGTCTCCATGGTTGCCCAAATAAAACCGCTGTACCCTGCAACCGCAGAGCAGTCCGGTCAGGTGCCGGCTGCCTCCTCGGGAAGCAAAACCCTGAAATGATGCTGGGAGTCCGACCTACAGGGGACCGTGCAAGGCTGCGTATTTCAGCTTCACTGGGATGGCGCAGCTGGCGACTTCTTGCGTCTGCTCGGAGCAGAGCAGCCAGGGGGAACCCCTTTGGGGCATTTGCTGATGGCCCTCGTGGTATTTTAAGGGGTGCACTTGACTGCAATCCCCTGAAAGGTACGGAGGGGGTCACAGAAGCCACTGCAGACACCCAGCCTAGTGCCAGGTACTCACCACCGGCCACAGATGCCCTTTCAAGGAGGGATTCTCTATGTCACCGATCTATTTTCTGAAGTCAGAGGTGATTTTAACAGGAAAGCCAAAAAAGAATTTTTTAAGGACCCCTGGATGAATGGACCCCCCCATTAAAAAAGGGAAGGGATTTTCTGGGAGAGGAAAAAAAAAAAAAAACAGCCTTCCGCTGGCATCCCCTTGGACTTGAACTGCGGCCAGCCGCTGGCAGCTTTGTGCAGAAAGATTATTCGTGCTTTGTCCCCGTGGACGTTCTCATCGGCCCACGGCGCTGCCGGCACGCACACACCTGGCGGGGACTCCTGCTCAGGAGACGCTCTCCGGAAGGCCGGAGATGCACGTTAACCGAACGAATTAGGCGGTTTCACTTAAACATAGGCGCCATCGTCCCCCACTGCCTGAGAGCGCTCTGCAAAGCTGTAACGGGGAGCCAAGCAGGGCTACACAGCTCTGTTTATATTACGCTTAGCTGGCAGTTCTGCTCCCGCAGCTCACGCCATACTTAAAGAAAAAAAAAAACGGCAAGGAAAAAATTAACATCTTTTTTCCCCCCCCTAAACATTTTAAGGCAAGCACCTACTTTTTCTAATGGTAGAACTTTATTTTCTTCCTCGTAGTAATATATAGTACTGAAATTCCAAAGGTTTCTGGTGCATTTCAGCTGTCACCTCGCGTCAAAACCATGGAGCTCGGCTATAAAAGAATATAATAAATTTAACCTGACCTAACTGGGGATTTTTAAGCAGCCAATTTTTTTTTTAATTGTGTATCTGTGAGCTCCCTATGCCCACAGCCCACATATAAATGGCGGGTTTTTTTTCTTTTTTTTTCCCTTTTTTCTTTTTTTTCTTTTTTTGGCCTGGTGCTTTCTGGAGTTGAAACTTGTGGACCTCTGCGAAATTATCTCTGCTTAAGGAAAAGTGCTTTCAGAGGTTGGAAGGGGGTGATGCCACTTTGGAGGAAAATGCAATTCTCAGAGAAACTTGCAATGCGTATTTGACCCTGGCTGCCTAGCTCCAGCATTTGGGGCGCAGCCCGGGGACCTCCTGGGGAGCTAATTGCAAGAGCCTGCCATGGGCTCCCCGCTCCCCAAAAAAGTGAAAGGTCTAGCTAGCACTGAGCGCGCGACCCTCCGGCCACCCCCCGCGCCCCCCACACCCCCCACGCCAGCCTGCTCGCTGCTCAGCGCTCACGGGGCTGCCCGTGGATACCCCGAAGTAAACTTCCTCCTCACTCCGGCCCAGTGCGATCGGTGTTTTTGTCTAGCAGCCTTTGTAGACTGAGTCTTTGTTCGCGACCACGTCTGGCTCCCCCGCGCGCGCGCCGCCGCGGATCCGCCGGCGTCAGAGTGCCCCCAAAAGGCAGCCCGGGAAACGAGCAGGGCCGCGCTGACCTTTAGCGAGACGGCGAAGGTTATGCACATAACGTTTGCTTGTTTGCTTTGCAAAATAAGCACCGAGTGGAGTGGGAAACTCCGGCGCCTCCTCCGCGCACCTGGATCGGGGAGGCCGCTGCGGCGCGCGCGGGGTGGCCCCGCGCCCCGCGCCCCGCGCCCCGCGACCGCGTCGCCCCGTGTCCAGCGAGAGGCCGCGTGCGCCGCGCCCCGCTCGGAGCATCGCAGCTGTCGCTGGAGGCAGGGAGGAGGGAGAAACGGGGAGCACAAAGCCCCGCGAAAGCGAGGGGCTTCTCCCCAGACGCACCTGGGGGGAGCCTGATGGCGCGGGGACGGGGGCCGCCGGGTGGATGGCCGCGGCGGGCTGATGGCCACTGGCCCTTTTGATGGCTATGACTGTAAAAAAAAATAAAATAAAATAAAATAAAATAAAAAGGTCCAGATTGGTTCACAGTGGACCTCAAACCGTGTCAGCTAAAACCAAAGAGACAGAGACAGTGACAGCTGTGGCGAGGGCACCGCGGGCCGTCCACGGCGCCGGTGATTTATCGTTCCATCTGCCTCGCCGCTGTGAGGACAAGTTCCCCTGATTTGCTTAAAATGAAAAGGACCTCAGAGAGCGCCGCGTGGGCTTGGAAAATGGGCAGAAACTTTTTTTTTATTTATTTCCTGATTTATGTCCCGTTTTCCCCCCTCCAGAAAGTCGGCCCTGCTCGGGGAGCTCGACTGGGGGGAGGGTTTCCGCCCGATTTCGGGGTCCCCCGGCTGGGAGCGCTGCGCGGGGGGCGCGCGGGTGCAGCCAGCTCGGTGCGCGGGTGCAGATGCGCGTGCACAGGGCGGGCGGGCGCCCAGGGAACCGACCCCCAAAGGTGGGGGCAGGGCCCGCGGAGCGCCCCTTGGGGCTCCCGGCGGCGCCCTCCCCCAAACCGTCCTTCCCGGAAGCTCAGCCCCTCATCCTCGGATTCTCATAAAAGTTTTATGCCGGTCAGCACATTTTCAGGCCATTTCCCACGAAGGGGCCTGTCGCTGTCGGCGGTGCATGGCGCGCTCCCTCCCCTGCCTCGCCCCCGCCTCTGGAGCCCGGCCCCGGTGGCCAGCGCTTCCTGGCTGGCGGTTTGGGGGCCTCACAGGTCCACCCGGGTGTCAAAACCTGGCCTGTCTTCTGTCTCAGGATGTTGGTTTTACCTCTGGAGTGTTTCCTGAATTTGTGAAAATTCCTTTCCTAGCCGCCTGTCCGTAGTGGCTGAAGGCTCAGAAAATATTTACTTTTTTTTCTTTCTTTTTTTTTTTTGAGAGAGGGAGAGAAAAAGAAACAGGGGGAGGGGGAGGGAGGTGGGGGAGGGGGCTGAGAAAGTGGCAGAGAGCCGGGGAAAGGGGAGGCTTTGGCGGCTACTGTGGAGCCTGGGCGTTCCCAGGGGGCCAGTTGTACTTTTGGACCGTGTCCCTGCCAGGCAGGGGTCAACCTCTTTTACCTCTTTTTTCCATTATTCAAAATAAGTATTGATGTTATGTGTTCACGATTTAAAAGCCAGCTGCCTTGCTCATTCGGGATCCTTTTTCTGGTACGATTATACGCGGTAATAGCTGGCCTGCATATCGTCTTTCACAAAATCTAGCCTTTCAGAGCCTCGGTCTTCCAATGATATCCATCAAAATTTATGCAATTCGAAATCCATATGTAGAGGGTCCCAGCTCACCTCATTGCATGATCGCAGGGAACCGCATGTTGTGTCCATGTCTGAAACACTTTTCCCGTTCTTGACTGTGTTAACCCCGGGGCACCCTGCCCCGCGCAGCGCGCCCCGGCGAGCCGCATAATACATTGATTAATACTCGGCTGCGACGGAAATCTCGAATAATAAAACGGTGAGCGAGGTAAATGCGAACTCGTAAAACAAGGAGAGTGTCGATAAGACTCCAAGATGCGTGTCAGCGTCAACGACCCACAGAGACTTCAGGAGGGAGGGAGCCCGGTGACCCCATGGACCAAACTGTCTCTTAGGAGCCAGCTCCAAAGAAGTGTGGTGGGGGGAGGGGGAGGGAGACCTCCAGCCCCCACCCCGGCGGGGCCCGGCTCCTGAGTGGGCCTGTTGCTCTGGCCCTGTGCTGGGAGCTCAGGGTGAGGTGGGGGTGGGGGTGGGGGCGCCGGGAAATGCATCCATCATCATGATGCCTTCATCCTAGGCGGGAACAATTAAACTGGGGTTCTTGAGAGGCTGTTTGCTTCAGCTTTGAGACCTGGTCAGCGTAATGCTTGAGTTTTGTTTCCTGTTTCCCCCGGAGACACAGCTGATCCGTGGGTGGTTCGCTAAGCCATGAACTCGCCGTGCTTGGCCGTGACCCCTGAGAGGTGCACACACGGACGGTTCATACCCACGCACATGTCCGCGCTCCACAAATGCCGCCATCCTCCGTGCGATCTGTTGGTAGCAAAGGCAAACTCGGGAACTGCTCCTAGTCGCCTCTGACGGGACTCATTGTTTACTTCAGGTTTTATTATACATTACAAATAAGATTTGCTTTCACGAGAACGCACAAAGACTGTTGAACATTTTCCTTGCAACCGAGGGCATGACACACACACTTCTCCGTCCCAGAAACGAAACGGGGAACGCATATGTTAAGGAAATCCAGACGTAATTAGAAACCCCACAAGTCTTCGGAACCCAGAAGGGGCGAGGCGGGGCTGAGCGGACCCCATGCGCCTGCGCCCCGGGCCCCACGGAGTGGGTTCTACAAGGAAGGGACGATTAGAGGTGACGATTCTAAAAGCGTTTCTTTGGGCCGCCCTTAAAAACGCACGACATCACATCAATGATCCCGCATCAGACTAACCCGGTCTCATGTTTTTTATTTTTCCCCCTGAAAACAAGCGTTTTTGAGGCATATCTCAACTCTGCTATGGGATATCAGACGTCCATGTGAAAATTAAATACTGAAAATTAAGCATGCTTTTATTTTGATTAACTGCAGCCGGATCCAAAAACCACAAGGTGAAAATCAGCGAGCCCAGAAAAATGTGTCTTCTTTCTCTGCCCTCCAAATGCGCCCAGCCGAAGCAGGAAAGCTGTTGACAAATTAATACTTTAAGAAAATAAACTAGGTCCGTGTTCAACACAGAGCAACTTTATCCTGATTAATTTGTGTTGGAGGCCCTCCAGCCCCATTTACAAAGCCCGGCCGTTTGTACAAATGTAATTTCCTAATATTTACATGAGGGAAGCCTCAGCCGTTAAGCTTTGCCTCCAGTGTGAGTTTTGTGGTTTGTAAAAAGACAATAAAAATACAGAGAGGTAATTGTAAGCACATTTGAAAAAGAAAGGAAGAATGAAAGGATTTTTTTTTTTCTAGCCTCCCTGCGCAGGCCTATGAAAACGGGCTGTGTGTGCAGAGGCTCAGGAGGGGAAGCCAGCGTCAGCCAGTGGAGTTTTAAGTAATGTAACACCTAATACTCACCAACGCAGCCCTGCGACCCGGTCCCGCTCCGGGCCCCAGAACACCCACCGTCATCCTCCACAGGGACCTTTCTTTCCCGTCCTGACCCAGTTCCTCTTTGTCCATCTACGTGGCCGTGTCATGCCAGGCCTTTATTTACATCTCGTGGAAGGCAAGGGATGACTGACTCCATAAGCAGGGAAAGAAAAAAAAAAAGAAAGAAAGAAAAATGCAGTCGTAATAGGTTGCTTTGTTCTGAGAATATTAAAAAAAATAACCTTTCGTTTTAATGAGATTTTTTTCCCCCCATCAGTTTACACAATTTTCCAGATGCAAAATGAGCTTTTGGCTGTAAAATATTTTATCACATTGTTTTACACAATAAAGATTAGATGTTTTCTCTTTCTCACAACTGCTCTGCAATTATTTTTTAGTGTTTGCAAATCATAATATCATTTAAAAACCATATTTTATACCTCATCTAAAATATTTTTATAGCCGTGTGATGAAAAAAATAGCATCTATTTAACTACTCTTTTTAAGTGGCTGTTATGTGCTTTAGTTTGATTTCCCAAGAAAAGGCAGAGCTAACGACGCTGGCTTTCCTTGAAAACAGATCTCCCAAGCAACATCTTTGTAAAAATCCTCAGAATTTAATTCCCCCGACCGGAAAGCCCAGAGTGGCTGGATGTAAAAATAGTAGCCCTGTCATCTCACATTCATTAAGTGTGAAACTCAGAAATTAATAATGTAAAAATATGCTTTTTAATTAGTCTTACATTCTGCCCAATGTACTTGAATGGGATCACCAGTTCCCTGATGATTTTTTTCTTAATAAAGTATTAGCCCGTGATGCGCGGAGGCTGACAGGTATGATAAACTGGAAAGTACTTTTGGAGGCATATGAATGATACCAAAATAGTACTCGCCCATTTACATGTAATTAACATCGGGGAGTAATATTCCAGGAGAAGCTGGCGAGATTTTTATTTCAGGGTGCTTTTTTTTTTTTTT
>PVKZ01006296.1:0-37238 GCA_004027375.1 Macroglossus sobrinus | reverse complement strand
GTGTGTGTGTGGTGGGTGTGTGTAGTGTGTGTGTGTGGTGTGTATGGTGTGTAGTGTGTGTACATGTGTGTGTGTGGCATGCATGTGTTTACACTACTGGCAGGGGGCTCTGGCACCACACCTGACCCTCTCTGACCCCCTGGTTGTGCGTGTGCCATCGGCTGGGGTTGGGAGCAGGAAGGCCACCGGGGCTGCGCTCAGAGCCGGGTGTCACCACGGCCCCCAGGGCCCAGCAGCCGAGGGCCGGCGGGCCGCTGCCGCCCGCCCCGCATCGGAGCGAGAGGGGCTCGAGTCTGTGTCCAACTTACGCTGTCGCTGATGTCCTCGGCGTCCAGCGCGTCGGCGGGCTCGCTGGCCGTGCTGCCCGACAAGGCCTCTGCAGAGCTGTGCGCCGCGGGTTTCGGTTCTGGGAGACGCGGCGAGAGGAGAGGCGCTTGGAGAAGAAACCGAGACAGCCGACAAAGAAACAGAAGGAGATCGGTTGGTGGCGTTTTAAATAAAAGCACATACATCGTCCATAGGACTTCAGATAAACGCATCAAATCATCTGAGATTCAGCTTGGGGGTGTTAATGAACTAGGGAAAACGGTCGGTTCCAGGGCGCGTCAGTGTGTGTGCGCCTGGTGGCCGCGGATGGGTCACCTGGCGAAGTGACCTTCTCGGCGAGCCCTGCAGGAAGGAAGGGAGCCCGCGGGCAGAGGGCTCGGGGGGAGCACTCCTGGTGGGCGGCTGGAGGTGGCAGGGCCCTGAGGTGCAGGGGGAAGTGAGTGGGTGGTGGCTGGCGCTTTGGGCAAACTGCCAGGTGCACAGCATGCCCGGGGTGGACAGGGGTCGGGGGTGGGAGGGATGTGGGACGGGACGGGGCCAGCTCGCCGAGGACCCTGCAGACTGCGGGAAGGAGGATGTTATCGAGAAGGGTTTATTCTGAGTGTGATTTTCTCGCGGTAATCCTGAGAACTACTCCTATCTCCCGTTGGTTGGGTCCAAAAGTGCCGTTTCAGACCTGCGTGTGGCTCATAGTTGCTCATGAAGGTGGAAGAGACACCCCCCCATGCCCCCTCACAAGCCAGCGAGTTAATACAAGTCTTATCGGAGGTGGTGGATGCCTCTGAAGGCGCCGAGCACCCCACACGATGGTCTGTGGGGTGGGGCTGGTCCGTTTCGGGGCTTTTGTTTGTGGGGTGATGCATGAGGATTGGGATTCTCACGGGGAGGGTCCAGCTAACTTCGTCTTAATACAAACGTCATAAGCCCCGAAGGCCACCATTTGTAGGGGTCCCACCCATTTCCTGCCAGGGTGCCAGCGGATGAGCTCACGGAGGGCCCCTGCCCCGGCCAAGCCCTGCTGCCCAGACCCGGGGCGCCTGGCAACCGCCCGCCCCCTTTTTCAATGAGGGAGCCCCCCACCCCTGAGCTTGAGTCCAGAGCTGGACTTCTGGTCCTGTCCTGGCCACCCCGGAGACCCTCACTCCATATCTGGTTCTGCCACAGCCCAAGGACGCACACCCAGGTCCTGAGGCTGTGTGCCCAGCGTGTCCCCAGGGCCTCTCGAGGACTTGGGACCCGCTGGGACCCGCCAGGCTCCTGCCCAAGCTGGGACCCCTCCCCCGAGCCCTGAGGCTGCGGGGCGCGGGGGCCTTTGGATGTATCGACGTGGGACTCACATTCATTCTTCTCTTCTGGCATTTCCGTGATGATATACACTGAAAAACAGCAGGGACAATGGTGAACAGAGGGTGACAGGGTGGCGGCATCCAGACCTTGGGGTCTCTGGGGGGATCTGTGGTAAGTCACCTGCTAAAAGGCGAGGGAGACCCGGGCAGAGATCGCGGGAGCTGGGAGGAGACGCTTCTGTGAGCCTTGGCTTATGCTCAGCGGGTGCTTACTCCTCTGTGCTCACACCCCGCCTCGCCCGTGCGTGGTTAAGCCCCGAGAGGCGTGCTGGGTCTGCCCGCCTTTCTCTGCCGCCCGCCATCCAGTCACTGCACAGTTAGAGTCTCGGGGTGCCCTGACCACGGACGCCCCATTCATTACCCGCCCTCCTGACTCCGGCCGTGAAAATCACTTCCCTTTCAAAATTCGCTTTTAACTCCAACCGAAGAGCACTCGACCCGTGGGCTCACTTTCTGACCCTTGACCCCAAGCCCTAGAGGCAGTGCCTTGGCCTCTGGCCTCCCGTGAGGCTGCCTTAGTCTGTGATGGTCCCGAGTGGGCCCTCCACCCCGGTCAGGGGCGTGGTAACCCTGGGCCTCTTACCTTCTCGTGGACGGGGCTGTGACTCCTGCAAGTCACTGAAAATCATCACGAAATAACAAAAGTACGGTACCTTCCGAGTCCAAGTGCGAGTGCATCCGCGAGCTCTCTGCCTTTGCTTCTAGTTCCAATTTTACGGGTGCTGTTTCAAGGCAGAACAGAAGAGGGCGCGGCCATGAGTGGTGTTAACCTCACGCTTTCCAGCGGGTTCATACTGGGCATTTAGGGCCCGAGCTTCTGTCCTGGCACCCAAGGCTGCTCAGCAGAGGGTAAAATCAGGCCAGAGGGCTCTGCTGGCCCAGGCCGAGTGCCCCTCTGCCCAGCGCCCCTGCTCTGGGCCTGCGATGAACAGTGGTCGGGAAAGGGGACCCCGTTTGTGGCCGGCTCCTCTGGTGGCCACGGGGCCAGTCAGGGTCCCCGGGGTGGGTAGGAGGGCTGGCCTTCGGGGCACCCGCGAGATCGTCGTCCTCCTGTGGGACGATAGCCATCAGGGTGGGCACAGGGGCCTCGCTCACCGTTCGTCTTGTAGAACCATTCCGTCTGCGTGCTCTGGTCCTTCCAGATGACGAATTCTCTGCCGTCCTTCGTGAAGGACGCTAAAGGCACCAGGTCGTAGTAGGAATCGCTGGTCGACTCGGAGGCGGGAGTGGGGACGGCGAAGAGGGTGGTCGCCTGCGAGGTGCTGGCCGCCAGGCCCCTGTGGGGGCCGCACGGGGCCGGTCACCGTCGAGGCCGGGCCCGGGGAGGAGCCCGCGCTGTGGGCGTCACACGGGTCGGGAGGGGCGTGGACGTGGGAGTCGTGAGGCTGAATCGCTGCCTGTCCCCACGTCACAGGGGAGACAGCCGAGGCCACAGGAGAGCTTGCCCGGTGGCCCACGGCCGGTGGGGGGCTGAGACGCAGACCAGACGGGCAGTGTTGGAGTCCTCGCTGTCGGCCGCAGCTGCCCACGGGTCACCGCCCCGTCTCGGCCACATGGCCTGACGGTCTGCGAGCGCCTAGTCTCGGAGGTGACTGGCCTTTGACAAGCACTGCCTCTCACGCATCGCGTCACGGGTGACCCTTCCCCCGAGGGGTGACACGGGGAACTAGTGGGTCGGTGGAGCGCAGGGCTGGGGGCCGCCTCGGCGTCAGGGCTGGGGGCCCCCTCGGCGTGGTCAAGGGTCGCCCTGCGGGAGCCCTGTGCCCTGGGGTGGTGGCCTGTGGCTTCCCCATGGGGCAGAGCTGGGACTTGGTCTCTGCCTCTCGCTATAACCAAGCTGGCCTGTGCCTTCTTGAAGGGAGTGTCGACCCACTTCCCCGGTGCCCACAGGTGGCCCCTTCGCCCCGTCATCCCCCGGGGAGGGACTGTCTGGCCAAGGAATGAGGACAGGACTGTGGGTCAGGAGTTGTGTGCACCCCACACTGCTGTCTGTGGGACTGAGAGCATTCACACTGCTGTCTGTAGAACCGAGTGCATTCACACTGCTGTCTGTGGGGTTGAGCAGTTCACACTACTGTCTATGGGACCGAGTGTGGTCACACTGCTCTCTGTGGGACTGAGTGCGTTCACACTGCTGTCTGTGGGATGGAGCACATCCACAGTGATGTCTGTGGGGCTGAACGTGTTCACACCACTGTCTGTAGGACCGAGTGCATCTACACTGCTGTCTGTGGGACTGGACTGAGCGTGTTCACACTGCTGCCCGTGGGGCCAAGTGTATTCACACTGCTTTCCATGGGACCGAGTGTGTTTACACTGCTGTCTGTGTGACTGAGAGTTTTTACACTGCTGTCTGTGGGACCGAGCGCATTCACACTGCTGTCCATGGGACCGAGCGTGTTCACACTGCTGTCTGTGGGGCTAAGTGATTCACACCGCTGTCTGTGGGACTGAGAGTGTTCACACCACTGTCTGTGGGACCGAGCGTGTTCACACTGCTGTCTGTGGGACCAAGTGCATTCACACTGCTGTCTGTGGGACCGAGCGTGTTCACACTGCTGTCTGTGGGACCGAGCGCATTCACACTGCTGTCCGTGGGACCGAGCGTGTTCACACTGCTGTCTGTGGGGCTAAGTGATTCACACCGCTGTCTGTGGGACTGAGAGTGTTCACACTGCTGTCTGTGGGAGTGAGTGTGTTCACACCGCTGTCTGTGGGACTGAGAGCATTCACACCGCTGTCTGTGGGACTGAGAGTGTTCACACTGCTGTCTGTGGGAGTGAGTGTGTTCACACTGCTGTCTGTGGGAGTGAGTGCGTTCACACTGCTGTCTGTGGGACTGAGCGCGTTCACACCGCCGTCTGTGGGACCGAGCGCGTTCAAGGCATCGATCGTTTGTCTGTAGACAAGTCCCCAACCGTCCAGCACAGCAGCGCCTCTGGCCCGGTGACGAGCCTCGCCGGATGGGCGCTGGGACCTGGGGCGTGGGCCTGGGTGAGGCAGACCGCCCTGCCCCTCGGACCTTCGTTGGTCTGCCCGCCGCCAGCCCTGCCCACAGGCCCTTTGCTCTGTCCCCACCTCAGACCTTCTCTCGGACACAGTGGCCCCTGCCCCCTCGTCCCTGTAGTTCGGGGTGCTGGGACTCCGATCGTGGGACCCGTCCCTCACCCTGCGCGTGACCAAGGGGACCAGTACTGGGAGGTCTTCCGTGTGTGACTTCCAGGAGACACCCCTGTGAAACCCCTCCTTCCTCGGGGTACCTGCTCCCTGTACCCCTACCCCACCCTGACCCCCGCTCCCTGTCCTTGGCAATCGAAAGGCTCCCCAAGCATCACCCCTAGGCGTGAACTTCCTCCTGATTTATCCAAAAAGAAAACCGTTACCTTATACTGAGTTTAGGCGGGGTTTGCGAGGTAGACGCCGCCTCGAATTCTATTGGGGAAAAAGAAGAGAAAGACAATGTTGGAAAAAAAGAAACCACCTTTCTTTCTACTTAAAAATATGTTGTTAAGTATGAAATGCTGGGATTGGGGTGGAGAGGTCCTGATTTATAGAATTTAAATTTTTTTCCTTTTCTTTCGTCTCGTCTTCCTATATGGTTTCCTTGAGCATGTATGAGGTTGACGTTGAACTTCCATAAAATCAAAGAGAACTGAAGAAGATGATTTTTGTGAAATCATGGTTTTGGAAATTCTAGTTTGCCGTGTTAACCTTTTGGGCGGTCACAGGGACCTCCCTGAGTCACGGGGTGAAGGGCATCTGTACGAAAGAGGTGACTGAGATTCAGAGGATATAAATGTTTTAGAAATTATTTTTAATTTTAAAGAGCCCGCTCGTGTCATTCGACCACCACTTCACCGTCTGCCTGGAGTGATGACGTCAAGAATTTCACGTGTGATTGGGATAAAATATGCCATCGATTCCAAGAGGATGGCGGAGTGGACATAGTGAAGGAGTGAGAATCGGGAAATTCGAATTCGAAACAAAAGTTCAACATGTACATATATCTGTAGTTTACCTACGTGGCAGAATATTATTGAGGAATATTACTTGGCTATTAAAACAGTGCCACCAAAAAATGAAGCAACACGGGCAAAAATAAAATACAAACTCACATTTACAGTATGTTTAAAATATTTAAAACAAAACAGAACAAAACAAAACAAGGACCCCCACTCCCTGTCCTTGGAAATTGAAAGGCTCCCCAAGCATCATCCCTAAGCGTCAACTTCCACCTAATTTATCCAAAAAAAACCTGTCACCTTATATTAAGTTTAGGCAGGGTCCAAATATGCAAAAAATAAGGGCAGAAGGGACAGGATAAACATCGCTGAAATGCAAACCAGCTTTGCTTATATTTTGATGCTGGTAAGTTGGGTGATGTTTTCCTGCTTTTCAAATTTTCCACTACAAGTAGAAAAGTAGACAAAAGTGCATTTTATTTCTTTTTACATCAGTCTTCTAAAATGAAAATGTGGCCGCAACTGATTGAAAAGCAGAAACCAAAGGTGGAAGGAGGAAGGAGAGGAGAAGAGAAAGAGAAGGGGTCAGATGGGAAAGACGTGGGGGGCTTGCGCTGCTCCTCTGATTTTCCGTGACCTTGGAGCGGTCACACACACCCCCCCCCATCTCCGACGCCAGGTTCCTCGTGTGTCAGGTGGAGGGTACATGGTATCAGGGAAAGTTAAAGGAGACAAAGATCGTGAAATACACACGGACACACTTTGCCATTGGACTGTGCTCCCTACCTTCTTTGGGGCAAGAAACACAGAAAATGGCACTCCTTGTGTGGGAGCAGAGCGGGGTCTGGGGGTGACAGCTCCTGGGCTCGGCATCTCGCCCGACGGGCTGCTGATTCCAGGCGTGCTGCTTGGGGAGCTTGGCCACAGTCCGTGACAGGGTGGCCGGTCTGCACCCGGCCTTATCAGTCTGCCTTGTACCTTCCTCCCTAGATCTGCAGCATTCTTAGGGTCTCTGTTGGACACGATTGCGGGGAGACCCACTTGCTGTTGGGGAGATGGCAGCTGCATTGCAGCAGTTAGGGCAAACTGCGAAGAAGAACTAGCAAAGGGTACATACAGACAATCAAAGCCAGCAGAGTACGTGTCTCAGGACTGTTAAGCAAAACCCCGTGATGGATCAGAATGCGTATAACCGTGGCTTCCTGTGCTGGTTTTGCCGCCGAGCGGAACTCATCTTTAGGGATGTCTTAGGGTCTAGACAACAAGAAGGCCCTCGTGTCGGGGTGGTTTCTAGTTCTCTGACAGCCCGATAATAACATCGATTGTGCTTCTCCCTTCCGGCACCTTCCGGCACCTTCCGGCACCTTCCGGCACCCTGTGAGGTCTGAAGAGTATTTTCACACCTCATAATGAAGTGCACGGTGTGTGACAGCTTCTCCAGCATCTTCAGATGAATTCTTTCTTTTCATGAGCATGGCCACACTGTACTTTTCACACACGGGGAACTTGACCCTTAGAGCAGGGAACCGGCAAACAGGCCACGGCCAAGGTGCCCACCATGCGCTTGACCCTCTGACTCTGAGCCCAGAGCATCTATGCGCGTGTGACAGAAGCTGTCTGGACCCTCCGGGAGGGCTCAGTCGGGACTGCTCATTAACTATTCAGGGGCAACGGATGCTGCGCTTGTAATTCAAGTCGCTCATCTGATTTTCACTGGCTTTTCCCAAACCGTGGGAGGAAAAAATCGCCCCCTTTCAAGAAGAGAGGGGAGGAGAGTTATTGGTCCGACCTGCACCGATGGTGCCCAGTGCGATGGGCGGCTCTGGAATTTACCTGCCTCCAGGGTGGCGGGGTGGGGGGCACGGAGTGCTCCCACGATCTAGTTCATCGCCTCTCCTCTCGTCTTTCTGTGAAGTCCCTTTCACAGAGGGGGCAAACGCGGCCAGGGCGGTGTACACTAACCGCCCTTCTCAAGCCATCGGTAGGGAGAAGAGATAACGGTGTGTGCTCGGAGAGGCTTAGCACGCTGTGAGCCTGGTATGGCTCGTGGTGCTTTGTGTAATCCAACCCCTTTCCTCCTCCCAAGCGTCCTACAAAGTGGGTCGGTTGTTACTTCTAGGTACAGTTAAGAATCGCGAAGCACGCAGGTTACGTGACTGGCCCGAGTTTGCGCCGCTAATGAGAGGGAGGGGGCTGGCATGCGGACCCGGCAGCCGAGCTCCCGAGAGGTGTCTGCCACCACGTGACAAATACGTGGCACGTGCGCCCTGCCCCGTGCCCCGATCCTGTGGCGGATGTCGCCTGCCGAGCCCAAACGGAGCCTCAGAACCCTTTTAAACACACCGCTCCATCCCTAACCTCTGAGAGTCCAGCCATCCGCATGAAAGATGTGAGCCCATCTGGCATATGTGACAGGCGCCAACTAATTCACAAGGCAGTTCATAAAGATAAACGTTGCCGTGGGCACACGTGCGTGTGTGTGCGCCTGACTCTGTGACATGGATGACCTTGAACTCGCCCCGTCTGCATCTTCGGAGCATCTTGCTCTGGACCAGGGATGCACACGGTCGTGAGGCCCCGCGGTTTAGAACAAGGGGCAGACACAGTTACATCTTACAGCTGCTGGGAGACTGTCCCACATAACGAGGCTTCCTGTGAATTCTTTGGAGGAGCTGAGAAGCCTCTCGCAAACCTCTCGTGCCGTGGGCTTTCGCAGACGAAGACGTTCTTCCCCGAGCCTCTTGAAGGCCGCGTGGCCTTCCCCTACAGGCTTTCCTGCGCCTCTCCAATGTTCGCGGGCGGGGCGTTTGTGTCCAGAGCTCCTCCGTGATCCGCAGCGCTGTTCTCGACAGCGACGCTAGCGGGCGATGCGTTTGCAAAGTCCAGTGCATAGAAGGGGGCACGACAAGAATGATCGAGTCTCCGGAGGCTGTTTATCGGTGTCACAGCCGCAGAAGATGCAGACGGAGAGAGTTCAAGGTCATCCATGTCACCTCGAGCGGCTGGGAGGTTAGATCCCGAGAGGGAGCTTCCCGGCGGAGGCCCGCGGGAAAGAGCGTCGCCCCGATGTCGAGGGATCACGTCTCCAGTGGCCCCCAACGGAAGGTCCGCGGGGGGCGGGAGGACTCGAGGGTGATGCCTCTGATGTGACGGGGAGGGACGGAGCGGTACACGGTGTGTGCGGCTGCCGCGAACGCCCCGCCCAGCTTGTAGGGTGCAGGTTGTGTGGGAGCCGACGGAGATTTAAAACTTCAGGCTGCCCGAGGGGCCTGGAGCTGGCCGCAGAACCGGGTCCAGAAGAATAGTTCCGTTCTCCTTCTCGGTCAGCGGTAAGACGAGACTTCCTGTGCATCGTGGGGGTGTGGCCTGGCGCCCACGACATCGAGGGGAGACCCCGGTGAGAGAGGGTGTGACAACCCCTTCCAGCGACAGCGCAGAGAGGCTGCGGCCGGAGAATGACGACCAGCTTCAGGAAAAGCTGCCAACAGCAGCAGCTGGACAAATGTCAGCGCCGGGGGCCGAGGGAGAGCCCCGTGAAGGTAGACGCCCCCAGCGGGTAAGACGACGCCCCCAGCGGGTAAGACGACGCCCCCAGCGGGTAAGACGACGCCCCCAGCGGGTAAGACGACGCCCCCAGCGGGTAAGACGCCGCCGCCGGGGACCCACTGGTCAGTCACCCCGAGAAGCGCCCACTGGTCACCCCGAGAAGCGTGCTGGTGTCCGTTGACCTAGGGACAGATGATGGGAATGTGTTCTAGGAACTAATTAGAGACCGCTGGAAAAAATTCAGGACGTTTATCAAAAAGTAATGAACGAAAATCAGAAGCAGTGAGTGAATGATCCATCATAGGGGATGGATGGGCGATATTGTAGTTCGTATTGTACGGCCGTATTACACAGCACGATGACCTGCAGAAAGCTGAATTAATGCTATTCACGTACGCGGGGAACATTTACATATAATTACAGGATAGAAGCATATAAATAAACGTGCCTTCGGAAGAAGGCTATAAGCACTGTATAGATTTTAGGGAGGGCTCTCTGTGAAAGATGCTGTCATCTCTGAATGGTGGTGCTTTTCTCTTTCTTTCTTTCTTTTTCTTTGTTTTTTCTTTTATACAGAGTTTCTCAAACATCCACAACGAACACGTGTTACTTGTGCAATAAAGAAAAGAAAAGAAAAGGCGTATGCCTTTTTGTGAGCAGCTGCTCCGTGTCCCTCGAGCCTCCCCGCCCACGGCTGTCGACCCCGGCTCAGAGCCCTGCCCGCCGGCACCGTGCGCAGTGTTGGTCACTCAAAGCTGTGGCGAGATCTCAAGTGTGTCCTTTTCTTTTTTCCCTCCTGGCCAGGGCAGGGCGAGCTACGGCTACCGTCTCCTCCAGGGAGTTAGTTACTCACCGCCTTCCAGATAGTCGTTTTCGTACAGGTAGTCTTGTTCTTTGGGGCCTTTCTTCATCCACCGGGTCCTCGCCCTCTCTGGGTAGTCGTTCTCGTAGACATAGTCTTGCTCCCTCGCACCCGCTGCCTCCCACAGGCTCTCTCTGCTGTCCGGGTAGTCGTTCTCGTACCAGTATTCCGGCTCCTGCGCGCCCGCCGTCCTCTGCAGCTGCTGCCTCCACCGCAGGTACTGGTCTGCGTACAGGTGGTCCCCCCCTTCGGGGACCTCCTCCTCCTCCTCCTCCTCCTCCGGCAGGTACTCGTCCTCCTCCAGGTAGTACTCCACGTAGCCATCCTCCCCCAGAGACGCGTCCCCTTCTCTGGAGAAGGACGAGCCCTCCTTCGGGCTCCCCTCGTCCCCCTCGGCATCCTCGTCCTCCGAGGAGACGGTCTGGGTGGACTGCTGGGAGGCGGTGGGGGTGGGAAGCGGCGACGAGCCCGCCGGTGGCCGGTTGTTCTCAGAGGACATGCTGGGGGAGCGTCAGGCAGATGCCGGCGGGCGGAGTCGCTTCATCATCCTGGGGATCGAGAAAGGAGTGAAAGGTTTAGCTCGCCCGTTAGTCAGTCACTGCCTATTGCACATGGACTTAAATCCAGTTTTTTGGTCCCCTCCCTTAATTTAATAGTCTTTGGACAGCCCTCTGAGTCCGCAGATCAGTGCGGGGTGGCCCGCCAAAGGGGAGGGACCCCCCAAGGCGCTGGCGGGGAGACCCCACGCCGGAAGGCCGCGCTGTTGACATTCCCACGGACAGGAGGTCAAGGGAGGAGGCCTGGACGGCCAGGGTGTGGCCGGGGACCCCTAGAGAAGACTTCCTTCCGTCCGTTCATCGAGAAATATTTATCGCCATAATATGCAATTCCGGAAGCTCGGAATTGGGGGAGAAAACCCTCACGCAGACGGATCTATACCAACAAAGCGACAAGCACCGTGGAGGGGTGCAGACGGGGTGGCCGGGCCCCCCACACCGGCCAGGCGCAGGCCCCCTCCGCTGGAGGCACAGTCCCCCGCTCCGGCAAGCGCCTCCGGGTGCCGGGACACCCCGGCTACATCACTGCAGCTCCCGGAGCGCCCCGGGCGCCACGCACGGCTCCGTCTGCCCCTTTCATGTCCTCATCACGGGAGCCGCTTCGCTGAGTCTCACGGTTTGTCCGCCCGTCTGTCTTCCCGACGGACTGCGACTCTCTCGCGAACAGGAGGCAGCGATTCTCGTTTTAAGAGCGTGTTCCGAATCCTTCTGCCCGTCCCCATCCCCGTCCCCGTCCCCCCGTATCCGCGGCACACCTGTGTCACCTCTCGTCTGGATGGCTGCACCGTGCGCTCAAACGGCCTTCCTGTCACCCGTCACCCGTCACCCGTCACCTCGGTGCCTAGATGTCCGATAAACCTATGACCGGTGACGGACGAAGGGCCGCGAGTGAGTGACTCTGGAGCAGGGCCCCCCAGAGATCTAACAATGGGGACGTTTACTCCTCACGGCGGGCCGGGCTGGTTGGGGCGCTGTGTTCTAGGGACCCCGCCGGAGGAGATGGCCCGCGTGCGGCACGGGGCCCGTGGGTGACCGGGTTTCCGTGGGCAGCGGCCTGCGCTGCCCGCAGCTCTTTCCCGAGGAGGACTCACTGCCGAGCTGCAGGGAGTGTGGTGGACAGACAGCCGCGAGCCCCCGGCCCCCTGGGGACCTGCCTCTGTGACAGAGGGCCACCTCCCCGAAGCCGCGCCCTTGGCGGGGCAGGCTGCGTCCGGGGACGGAGCGAGGCGGGCGTGTGAGCGTCCGTCCAGCTGACCGCAGGGCGGACCCCTCTGAGAGGGGGCATCCGGCCGGAGCTGGCCCTGCGTCCCTGCTCGTCCTTCCTCCGTGTCTCAGTCTCTGCTGGACGCCATGCGTCTCAACAGTCACCGTGCGGTGATTTGCACCTGGCAGCCTTTCCTTCCAAGAGCCGGCCCTGTGGCGGGCAGTTTTGCAACAGGTAAACCACCTGTGTGTGGAAGCACGGAGGGCAGGTGTGGAGAGGGAGGAGGAGAGAAGCCTCACGGGGACTCTGGGGCTTTAGGAGGTTGGGGGGGGGTGGGGAGGAGTCACCGGGGCTGCCCCGGGCAGGGAGAAGTGACCTGGAAGCAGATGACAAGGCAGTAAGTACAGGCAGAGCCCGGGCGTGGGGAGCAGAGCTTCACCTCCCGGCACGGAGCCCCTCGTGCTGGGCGGGGACTGGGGAAGCAGTGTGAGCCAGAGGCTGGGGAGCCAGGGTCCCCCCGCCATGCCCCGGGGCCAGGCGGTGGGGACCGGGAGCTGGGCCTGCAGCTGCTCTGCTCTCTGTGACCCTCAGCTCCGCGGTGCACGCACACCTCCTCCGCGGGCCAGCTCGGATGGCCCCGGGGGTGTGTGTGTGTGTGCAAATCCTGCACAAGACGAGGGCAGAGGGCAGTGCCCGAGCGCCCAAGGGTGAGCTGTGGGACGCTGCGGGGCCACGCCCACGTCTGCAGGAGCCTCTGCCAACCCTATGCGGACTTAAAACCCGAACGTGCCACCCGCTCTCGCCGCCCCCTGAGCGGGAAGGGGCTGGGGTGCGGGCGCGTCCGTCAGCCCTACCCCGGAGGCGCCAGCCGCCCCATCCCGGGGGTGCCCACACTTCAGACAGAGACCCACCACCTTTCATTCACTTCAGCTGCTCGAGATACAGGAGCAGCATCGGCCGGCTGCCTGCCCAGCCCGGGGGGCGTTGTCGGGGGCGTTGTGGGGGGCGTGCTGCCCCTCCAGCTCAGGGGCGTTGCCGCCGCGGTCTCCCCGGGCCTTCTGAAAAGACTCCAGGCAGTGGCGTTCTCGTTTCAAAAACCAGAAAGGAAGTGGCACTATAGGCCTTAGAAAAGTGTGAGCAAAGCCAGTCGGGTGGAAATAATAGCGATGGCAAGGATTTAGCCGGGGTCCCAGGCAAACACCCCGGAGTGGACCCGTGGTGCAGCTCTCGGCTCATTTTGACCCTGGCTTCTGACAGACAGACGGCTGGTTCGTTTCTGCCGTCACAACAGGAAACATCAACTTTATAATAGCCGACGGTACCCGGCTGGTTACAGCTCGTGAATCTCGAGCGTAAGGAAGCGGCTGCTTCAGCCGAAGCCGCTGGCAGACCTGTTGTTCAGCATTCACAGTGTTTCGCTTTCTTAATCAGAGTACATATTTGCAATTGGCAGAATTCACACAACTTCAGGGGTCTGGCTTCTATGGGAAGGGGTGACTGGGGCAGTGACGAGGCTGGGTTGCCCTTTGACGTGGAGATGGCGGTGAGCCGAGGCCTCCCTCCTGAGCCGGACGGTACCTGTCCCCTCCCGCTCCTGTCCCCGCCTCCTGCTGCCTTCTCTCTGGGCGGGCCACCCCCGCACCGCACCGGGCTCACGGCTCCCCCATCGCACAGGGCGCACGGCTCCCCCCACCACCGCACGGGGCTCACGGCCCCCCCCATCGCACGGGGCTCACGGCCCCCCACACCACACGGGGCTCACGGCCCCCCACACCACATGGGGCTCACGGCCCCCCCCATCGCACGGGGCTCACGGCCCCCCCATCAAATGGGATGCACGGCACCCCCACGCCGCACGGGGCGCACGGCCCCGCAAACTGCACGGGGCACACGGCCCCCCTGCGCTGCACAGGGCTCACGGCCCCCCTCACATCGCACGGGGCGCATGACCCCCCCATTGCACGGGGCTCACAGCCCCCCACGCCGCACGGGGCGCTCGGCCCCGCAGTTCCGCCTCTGCCAAAGCAGGCAAGGAGAAGGACGCCTGCTCTTTCTCGCGCTTTGCCTGCCCCGCGTTGGCGGCTCAGTCCTCCCTGCCCATCAGAGATCACAGAGGGGGGACTCTGCCCTGCTGCTTGGTGGCCGCGGTGTGCCCGGTGCGTCACTGTGTGGCACTGAAGGCGTTCGGCCACCGCGCGTCACAGTCCGGTGGTCACACCGAGCCGTGCACCCTGCCGGGTCCCTTTGGTGACGCACGGCAGCCTTGACGTCCCAGCAGACGCTGCCCCAGCCCTGCAGGGTCGTCTCCCCACCCCTGCCCGGGGGCGCCCCGAGACTGGCTTCCCCACGGAGCAGTCTGGACCCCATTTATCTTTCTGAGGGGTCCGGGCCCGGATTTCGGAGACGTTCACTTGAAATTAGTGCCCAGAGGTGCAGGCCGAGCCCGGCACGTGGCGGGCGTTGCTGACGGCTGGGTGGGCGTGGGGGTCACCAGCCGCCCTCCCGCGTCCCCTTCGGCCGCTCAGTGGATGGTCGTGGCTTCCGGACCCCTCTGCCCCGCCCTGGGCGACCCTGGACGGGCCGCAGGGTGCCTAGGGCTCTCGGACACACTCGGCCGGACACAGAACCCTCAGCCCAAGTACTTACGCCGTCGGGCAGGGGACTGAGGCCAAGCCCGAAGGCTTCCCAAGAGCAGCAGCTGAAAGAAAAACAAAACGTTTCCTGGTTAGCTCTTAGTCACCCGGAAAATGAGCGGGAGGGCACTGTGTCCCCCTGGAACGCTAAATGACGGCCACGTCCCCCACGCCGACCTTGAACAGAGTTCACTTCTGGAGGCCGTGGTTATTCTGAACTGTCCTCGGTCCGTCAAGCTCTCCTTGAACTTGGAAGTGGACCCCAAGCGCCTCCCTTGCCGTCCCCACCCCCGTCCCCGGGTGGCCTGACCAGCCACGCGCCACAAGGCTCCCCCGGGGACCACAGAGAGCTCACGGACACGCCGCAGGGGACCGTACATTCTCGCGGCCGGCAGCAGCGCCCGGCCCCGGCCCGGCCCTGTCCGAGCGCTGACGTTGGAACACTGTGCTCCTTCGAGGATGGCGGCGTCTTCGGCAAAGCTGGGGTTCTGAGAGCCGTCGAGATCAGTGCCACGCGGATGTAGGAAGCGCGGGTGGCTGGGCACGACCTGGGGCTGCCGTGGAGACGCGCTGTGCGGGGGCCCGGGGTGGGGTGGGGGGAGCCCCCACTTCCCTCAGGAAGTGGTCACGGTTATTCCAGGACGGAATAAACGCAGTCGACAGTTCCCCAGCTTCTGGGCACGAAGTCGTGACGTGAATGTGTGATAGGAGGGTGCGTATCAGGTTATCCGTGTGTACCGTAGAGACGACAACGGTACGGGTTCCCTGGGGCCTTGGGGGACACCGGGTGTAGGTCCCACAGCGCTCCAGATGGGGACTTGGAGTCATCCCCGAGTCTTCGCTTTCCTCCTCCCGAATTTGCTCCTCGGTCAGTAAGTTCTTCCAAAACGCCATCCCGAATCCATCCTTCTCGCCTCCACCAGCGAGAGCACCCCGCTCTCATCCGCCCTCTCCCCCCAGCTTTGGCTCCTGAGCTCCAGGCCTCCAGCCTTCACGCCGCTCCCCTGCTTCGAACCTTCCAGTGCTTTCCGCTTCCCTGGGGAAGGCCCCCCCGACGCCGGCCCGTGTGGGCCCCGCTTCCTCTGGGCCCCGCCTGGAACCCCGCCCCTCCCTGTGCTCACCTCGTCCCACCGTCCCACCGTGAGGCTTGGCCCGCCGCCTTCCAGCATCCGGAAAGTTCCTCGCCCAGATCTTCAAGTGCCCGGCTGTTCCTCCTCAAGGTTCAGCTCCAACGGCACCCGCCCCGCAGACTGATCTGAACTCGCCCCTGCACCCCCCTTCCCCACCCCCGTTCCCCAGATCACGCTGCGTCTTATCGCGTTGCTTTATTTGATTTCTTTGCGATGCCTGGCACAGAGCAGGAGTTCCGTTCACAGTTGTTGAAATGAGTCAATAAGTGATTATCCCAGAGCGTTGCTTATCCGGATGGTTAGCTGTCGGCTCCTGACGGACAAGGTCCAGGAGTACGTCGGGAAGGGCGAGCTGGTGATTTCATCTGCGATAAGTGTGTATGTACACGCGCACGCACACACACACACACACGTACACACGCATACATTTATATAACAATCAGCGTTTTACAAACTAGATTAGATAACAGAATCCAGGTTTCCTATGCTCGTTGGGAAGAGACGATACAGAGACGTATTAAACTTCATTTTTTTTTTCCCAGCAATACTGACGGTTTATCCTAAGCGAGTCGACCGAGTTGGATAGTTAATGAAGCCGCTTCCTCATTTCGTGTGTTATTCTTCGTAACAGGCAACTCCTCCTACTCCTTCCTTCTTCTTTCCTTTGCTTTAATTAGGAGATTGAGATAAATTCACCTACAGGAACTTTTCTAGAAGCACGGCATTACTCCAGGTGGGAACGCCGGCGTCCAGCCCGAGCTTGCCGGGGGGTTTTTGTGGACGCCGCTGGACCCAGGACGAGCACACAGCAGGATCCACTAGGATCCCCGGGGGGGGGGGGGGGGGGCTGGAACTGTTCGCTGCCCCAGGCCAACAGGGGCGGGGATTAAACGGAGCTTTCTAATGAGATTAATTCTGAAACCCTCTGAGAGGTTTGGCCATCCCCAAAGACACAAGGCATCTATCTGTATCTGTACGAGGTTTAAAGGAGCTTTCCCACGAAGCGATTTTATTTCTCAGCATCAAAGAGAGATGCTTCGTGGGGCGGGGAGGGGAGGCTCGAAGGAGGCTCACGGCAACCCCCCCGGGGGGCGCACGGCCTCCTTGGTGTACAGGACGGTTTGCTCAGCCAGGAATTCTGTCTCTAGTTTTCGTGACCTTGGTCATGCTAGTCACTCACTGTCGTGTGAATCACAGGATTCTGGAGGGAGGGCGGCCAGGGGCCAGGCATCAGAGAATCAGGTCACCCCACTCCCACCGCCCCCACCCCCCACACACAAAGACGCAGGTGGCTACCTGGCGACAACCTTGCATTTCCGGGGAGGAGGCTCCGTGTTCCTCAAGGCAGGCTGCCGGACAGACACTACAGGGCCACGATGCTGGTGACGACGATGACCCAGAGGACCACGGCCGCCTGGCCCCGTGCGCAGCGTGTACCAAACCACTCAGCCGCCTGGCCTCGGGCTCGGCCCAGGTGTGCCATCGGGAGCTGTGCGAGGGACGTGCTCGTAGCGGGTTGCGAGCCTCTGAAGGTAGCTTTGATGTTTTTAATGTGTGTGTGTGTGTGTGTGTGTGAGCTAAACTTAAGTTTATTATTTTTTCTGAACCTGATACAGGTATTGATACGCATAAGTATTAAATTGCATCTCGCTGGCTCTGCCTCACCCTTTCAGGTGCTCAGATATCTGTGACTCCGGCGTGCTAACCAGACCTTACGGTTAAGACGCGCTGCTGGAAGCGAGAGGTTTCCGAGGACCCCCCTCGCCTAGTCCCGTTCTTCTTCCTTTCTGCGCATATGGGCGGAGGACTTGCCACGGGCCAGGCTCCCTCGGGCGCTGGCGCAAGGTGGCACGGGGCACTCTGCAGATCTCAGGAGAGGGTCTCGCTTAATCCGTGAGGCAGGAAAGGAAGTCGAAACCCAGCGCAGCGTGATCGCGTCAGCGTGAGCGAGGGCGAGGAGGGTGTCCGCGCGCGCTGTGAGAGTGTTATCTGTAAGGGCGTGACGAGGGGCCCGGCAAGATGCCGGCATCCCTGCTGGCTTCTGGGGTGTGGGCTCCGTGAGGGAAACGGATGGTCCCCACGTAATTAAAAGCTAGCCAGAGGATGTCTCCGGGGTGGGTGGACACGGAAAGAGACCTCAGCGTGGAGCATGGAGGGGAGGGGAGCTTATTCACGGAGGGAGCGGGGCTGTCACCGCCCAGTGTGACAGGCCCCCCCCCCCACGTACCCCTACCACACACGCACAGAGCTGCCTCCCAAGAACCAGACGCGGCCGCTTTGGCCGGTGGGGTCTCGGTTTCGCTTGGTGGACCAGAGTAGCAGGGGCTGTTCTAGGTTTCAGTTAGAGACCGGCGAGGGACGGGATGAGAGAGGGAGGGGGCGTTACCTGTGACCTGAATGAAGATGCCCAGCTGGCCCGTGGGGCTGCTGGGAGCGAGAGCAAAGGGACTTTGTTCCGACAGCTGTGGGTTCTTCCAAGCGGGATAACCCCGTCCCTCAGAGGCTGTGCCCAGCGCCAACGCTGGGGTCCTCAGGAGACCAGGCAGACGGGCTCGTGGGCTCACACTGCAGAACCCGGGGGTGCTGTGTGTGGGAACCCCAAGTTCCCTGGTGTCAGGAGTTTCCTAGGCCAGACAACAGGCAGCCTTGGGGGACCTGGGACCCCAGTAGGGCGGTGTGTCCCTCCTGGGGAAGGGAACCCCTCCGCCGAGGAGGCGCGGGCCCTGGGGACCGCTGGCTTCCCCGCCAGTGCCAGGCGCTGCTGTCCCTGTGTCTCTCCTCAGGGCTTCCCAGAGTCCCCGGAACCCTCTAGAAGGCTGGTTGCATAGACTGGTTTGGGTAGGGCTGCCGAGCTGAGCCGGGAGCTCTGAAAACTGGGCGCCCAGCGCGGTGGCGGTTTCCACTTGGGGGGCGTGTCCCTGGGCGTGGGCATGCGCGGGGTCAGCGCAGTGGGGGGTGCACGGCGCAGGCGGGGGAACGTGGGGTACTCGGCGCAGGCGGGGAACGTGGGGTACTCGGCGCAGGCGGGGAACATGGGGTGCTTGCCGCAGGCGGGGAACGTGGGGTGCTGAATGTGGGGTGCACGGCGCAGGCGGGGAACGTGGGGTGCGCGGCGCAGGCTCCAGGCTCCAGAGCAAGCCGGGGAGTCTGGTTTCCGTGAGGGATCCGCGCCCCCGGCCACAGCCTGGCCTCCTGGCTGCGGCCACCCTCAGCGCGGTCTGTGACTGTCCCTGGCTGGATTCTCCGCCGAAGGCAGCAGCCGCCCCTCTCCTAGCTGGGTGGGTCCCGGGGTGCCACGCGCACGCGCACGCCGACGGGGCGCCACCGGAGAAAAGGCCCGGGAGCGGGGTGGGCAAACCCTGAAGCCGCTGAGACGCCCCAGTGCGCTGCTCATTAAAACACACTTTCCTAAGGCCCTTTCTGTAAATAGAATTTCAAACGGATTCAGGTTTGAACTTGCCAGGACCTTGGGCCACGGCAGAACGCGGGGGTGGGGGGCACCAGCCCTGGCCCCGCCCCTCACCATCTCCCTGCTACCCCCCCTTGCCATCTCTGGCAAGGTCAGACCTCTGTTCCGGGGGGACAGGGATGTGCTCTGGGTGCCGGGGGCTGGTTTGTGCCCCAGGCTGGAATCTGGGAGGTGTGTGGGGGGGAGTGTTGAGGCTTAGCTGACGGGTCCCTCCAGGAGGAAAAGGCCGGCGAGCTCCCCACACCCAGTTGCTCCTTAAACTCGGGGCCAGGTCTCTCTGGGGCGAAGGGGACCCAGTCTTCCTTCACTGGCAGAAGTCTGTGACCCTCCCGGCCCGTCGCAGCGGGGAGCGGAAGGCCCGCGCGGAGGGAGGGGCGGAGACAGGAGAGAGCAACGAAGAGGTGCGTGGTGACACCGCTTTGTTCCCCCCCCACCCTCCGCTCTGCGCCCCACTCCCTCCTACCTGGCGGGGACTACAGGGGGGGCGGCGCGGGGTCTCCTTGAGCACAGGTGGCCGGCCACGGAAGCCTTACCCCAGTCACAGTGCGGCGCGCGCAGCCGGCGCACAATCCGGCGCCGAGCGTTTATCCTGGCTCCCGGTTGCCGTGGCAACAGCAGCATCCTCCCGCGGCCGGGCGACCCTCGGAGGTTCTACGCGCCTCTGCGCCAAAGCCTGCGCTCGGCTTCCTCCATCCTCGTGCGGGGGGGAGCGTTCGGGCCAAGCGTCCGTCGGCGTCTGGACAGAGACTTTTCTCAGTGTGCGTCACCGCTCCCTGTCCCCGGGACGGGGACAGCGGAGGCCAGACCGTCGGTGCCCGCAGACAGACAGGAGGGGCGCCAAAGGCTGAGCCGGGTTCCATTGTTTATGCGATGGGATGCACTTTGGACTGCTTTGTTTTTCTACTTACAAAAAATCCCTCAGCGCCAGCTTTCCGGTCGGCAACCCTGAGGCTGGGCGTGAGCTTGTGGGTGGCCCCTGCGGTGGAGAGACAGGGGCGGGGTGGCATTCCCGTGAGGCACCCCGAGAGACTCCACCTGGGCTGGTCCCCAGGACAGAGACCTCTGAGCAGCCTGGAGGCGGCCCCTCTGCCCTCTGTCAGTACTGCTGGGGGTCCGGGGAGGTGGCCAGAGCTGCCCTTAGCAGACAGCGCCCAGGGGCCAGCCTTTGACCTGCGGTCAAGGGTCAGAGGAAGTCCAGTGGAGGTCCGGTGTCCGGCAGCGCTGACTGGACCCGCTGGCAGCCCGGGCCACGGTCCGCGTCAGTGTAAGCATTTCTGGTCAGCTGTCACAGAGAGAGGCAAAGGGCCTGGATTCTTGGGTTGCCAGGAATTTTCCATACCTTATTTTCCCAGTCTAAATAAGTATTTGTTATGGCGCAGACGAGAACAGGGACCCACAAAGCCGAATCAAAGAGAATCGTGAGCCTTTATTAGCCGGCCGGCGACGGACTCTCTACCACGCAGGGTTCGAGGAGATCAGCCCCGAGCTTCCAGACGAGGCAGCTTAGAAAGCCTCCAACTAGGTCCTTGAATGAGCAGCAAGCAGATGACAGAGAGCAGAAGTTAGCAGTTCAAATCTTGCATGAAGATGCATGTATTCATTCGGGGGACTCTCAGCTCAAACAGGGCCTAGCACACAGTTTCGTTGTCTGCACCCTGGATGCTGTGTTCCTCCTTGAGACTGGCGCCTGGAGATGTCACCTCCCTGCGACGGGAGAATTTCCACTTTTACATATTCACTTTTATACCTACGTTCACACTGGTAATTCTTTTTACTTTCCTGAAGAGGAGAACCCAGCGGGTTGTGTAGGTTCCGGGCATCATCCACAAAACCTGCAGACTCGCGAGCACCCGCACCCCCAGGAAAGTGCTGGGACCCCCTTCACTGGTCTCTCAGTGGCCTGCGCCAGGCCCTTGGGGAGGACGTGGGGAGGACGGCAAAGGGACCCGGGTGGGAGAGACTCAGGACAGGAGAACCTTGGCGGCTCTCGGTGGCTCCCCCTCTTCTCGGAAGATTCATAGGGGTCCCGACAATGATCTCTGCCTCCCCTGCCTCCCCGCAGTGTGGGGGAGGTTGGAAGAAGCAGGAGAGAGGCCAAGTTCACGCCAGTGTCATGGGCCACGCGGGAGCCGCAGGGAGCTGGGGAGGCATGTAGGGGACACGGGGAGACGGAGGCCACTCCCAGGGTCTCTGGGTCTCTCGAAGCACAAAGGGACAGCTCAGGGTTTGGCCGTTGCAGCCGTTGGGCTGGGCAGGTCCGGTCATGGCTTCGGAGACCTATGCCTCTCAGTTTTACCCCAGTGGTGCGGAGTGGGGGGCTGGCTTAGGGCAGCTTCGTAGCCCTTCCGATCTCCATCGGCCTCCCCGGAATCTAAGTCACGGTGTTCTGGGTTTGCAAACGCAGCTTCAGGACGAGTCTGCTGGCCCACCTCTCGTCCATGGGCCCCAAAGCCCGGTCCCACAGCCATTAGCGTCCCTTCCCCCAGCCCAGCGACTAGGACCCTGGATGCCTCACGGGAAGGCCTTCCACTAGATGGCGCACGTGGGTTTTGTTTCCATCCGTAAAACTATTGATTGATCCATTCCTTGGTCGGTATTTCACTGAATGGTTATTATGTGCTAGTGTCCGTCTGGGGGATGCTGGGATACAGACCGAACGAGACAGACAGAGGCCCTGGCTTCAGGGAATTTTAAAAGGTTATGATTTTCCCACCGTGGTCTGAATCTCCGTTTGTGTTGCTGGTGCGTATTTTTGATAGTCCGGCTGCGTTTTTCAATGAGTTACACGTTTTTCTGGCGGGCCCTGGAGGAACTGCAGACTTTTTATTATTATTATTTGGTTGGGGAAACGATGAACTTGTTGTGTCTGTTTGTGCAAACCACCCCTTTCCGGGGAAACGTTACACCTTAACTTTCCAAACTGTGGCTGAGCACCAGCTTAATATTCTGAGGTCTCGGCTTGGGATTCGTCTGCCATTCAAGTAAATTCACGGCTCCTTTTAAAGAAAAACTCTGGGAGGTCATTTCGATATCCCGGTGACCCGCTCCAAGGAAAGATGAGAGGGGCCTTGATCTGGGTGAGCATTCATCGGACTCTCTGGCTTTTCTCAGCAATGTCGGCTCTGAGGCCTGAGCACCTGCCTCAGAGAATGAACCAGCGAGGAGCTCGCTCGTGCCCAAGGCAAACCTGAAGTCCCCCTTGAGCAGAGGGCAGCGTGAGCTGCCCGCTCCTCCGGCCTCAGCGAGCTCGCTCCTGGTCCTAGCTGTTCCCAAAGGCGGCATCTTACAGGACACCGACCACACGAACTTGGGGGCTTCTGGTAATGCCCCGTGCTCAGCTGTGATCCAAGAAGATGCCTTCAATTTTTTCTTGCAAACGGATATAAAAAAAATGGCCACAGAACAACATTTCTGTACTTTTGGCAGAAATGCTCATTAAAGGCCTCATTCACTTTGCTCTTGCACGTGGTTACTGGGGAGTCACGAGGACCCCTCATTTGGGCACCTGCCTGCTGGACCCCACGCCCGTTTCTACCTGGGGGCCTGGTAGGCGTGTCCTGTTTAACGGGGCCCAAACCAGACCCCGCCCCGCCCTCCTGGGTCATTGTCGCCTCCGCCAAGCATGTCCTTCCGTCTCAGCTCACGTGCACCCTGTCTGCAAACCCCACTGCGTCCACCTTGGACACACCCCCGCATCTGACCGGGTCTCACACCTTCTCTGGGTCACACGCTTCTTCGCTGGCCCCTCTGCTTCTCTGCTTCATCCCCCGTCCCCCTACGTCTGTCCTCGACCTTGCATCCGGAGGGGACCCCTTAAAATAGGTCAGGTCGTGACGCTCCTCAGTGTCACGGGCGAAATTCCCCAGTGACTTCCTGTCTCACAGGAAGGGACATCTCAGGATGTCCACTTCCTGTCGCTCCCTTTCCGTCTCCGACTCCGTGCCCTCGGAATCCGCTGCCGGGTCCCGTCACGGGGGGCCACGCTGGTCCGCGTGCCCCGTGTCAGGGCCTCCGTCGGGAAGATGCTCGCCCAGATGTCCACGGGATCGCTCTCTCTTCCCCTCAGGCCTCTCCCCCAAAACACCCCCTCAGTGAGGAGTTTGCTGACCACCCTCTTACATAACTCACCCTCTCTGAGCTCTCTGCTCCAGCCCCATCCCCCGTCCCCTCCCCCGTTCCCTCCCCCCGGAGCCGTTATCCTCATCTGACCCACCACACACCGTCTGCATCGTCTGTCTCCCGATGCCGGGGTGTCAGCACCCCAAGGGCAGGGACGTTTGTCTCTTTGCTCTGTTCACTTCTGTGTTCCACCCCCTCGCACACCGCCTGGGACACGGTAGGGGCTCAGTAACTATTTCCGGAACGAAGGATTACATCCTACGAGACTCAGTCTCGTTTGTGTCCAAGTTGTGTTTCCTTAGGCAATAGGGTGACGTTAGCCCACGTTGTACTGTACCCTTTGGCCCTGCTACCAGGTCGCTGCAGGGCGGAGCTCGAAGGGGTTTAATTACTGTCTCATGCACGGTCTCCACGCGGTCACCTCCCCTCTCCCAGTGCATTTCCGCCGCCTTCACCCTTCACTGTCATTTGGATGACCTCGAGCGTCCCCATTTCCCCGGGCTGCGTAAATATTTGTCAAGCGAACGCACTGTATACCACGATCATCTTTGCTGGCAGTGAGTGGGGTGTGAAGAATGAATGATGAACCGTCTTTGGTAGGAGGGAGAAGCCGTGGGCTGGAGGGAAGTGAGTGTGTATCAGGAGAGGAGAGGCCACCGGGGAGGGAGCACAGCACGTGTCCCACGGGCTGTCACCCGGCCTGGGGCCCCGTGTCCGGGAGAGAGCGAGCGGACCTAGGGATGATCGTGCCGGGACGAGAGGCATCGGCTGGGACGCTCTCGGCAAACTAGGGAGGACGGCCACTTTGGCAACGGTTCGTGTTCATTGCATCGTTCACGTAGGCTCGCGTTCAGGAAAGGAAGCCCAAGCACAGCTGACTGCTTTGGTGGCAGCGGCACAGGCCTCTGGGGGAGCCCGCGACGCCCACGGCCCTTGGCGTTTGCAGAGGCTGAACTAACTGGTCCACTTTGGTTGTCACTTCTCTCCTCGGCATCGGCTCTGGCGGAGCAGCGTTGAAACCTGGGGAAGAGGAAGCAGTGGCCGCAATAGGACGAGAGGGATGCATCGGGGGGTCCCTGCAACCCCTTCCGCAGGCAGCACTGCCCCCCCAACCCCAAATTCCTGGGTGCTCTCAGGGTGAGGTCTGCTATTCGCCCACCCCTGACGCAGGATGGAGTGAGCTGGCCCCTGCCTTCTGCCCCCTCGTCCTTCCCAAGGCTGGGCTTCCCGTCCTGTCCTCTCCAGCCACCGCCCCCAAGGGCACTAGCTGGCTGGCTGTTTCCTCGGGTGCTGGTGGCACCCAGAGCCTGACGAAGGTTTTGCGTGTTGGCATCCGCCCGGTACGCTGCCACGTTGCACGTGAAGCCAGGCCGATGAGTCTGCTTTTCACAGAGCCCGGGATTTCTCTCTGCCCTCCTGAGGGGTCGTGCATGACAGCGCACTGATGCTCTGGCGTCCCTCACAGGGACACGTGGCGGTGGCCAGGGGGCCTCTCCCTGCGCGGAGCCTCCGTCCTGGTTTGAATCTGGGCACCGAGGGCTCGCACCGTCCTCGCCCGGGGCTCGGCTGACGTGGCGTTCCGCTCGTCAAGCCATCTCGGGGGGGGGGGTAATAATTTGTGATCCCTATCCTCATTTGGATTTGTACCTTCTCATTCCAAGGGCAGCTGCCTCTGACAATCGAAACTCTCATTTTTTTTTTTTTTAATCTAAGGAATAACGGGGCTAAAAAATCATTTTGCTCAACCTAAGCCTTTTCACTTACAAACAATCCCCCAGAGTGGCAGATACTCCCTGGATCCTTCTCTGACTGAAGGATGGAAGGATGGCGTCTCTTACGCCTCTCCTTACGCATCCCGGCGAGAAGGAATTGGAACCTGGGGACCAGAGGGTGGGGACAGACCTCCGGGCCCAGAAATAGGGGGGAACAAATGAACAGGCACACTGCTAACTCGGCTTCCCTGAGCCCGTCACCCCAGATGAGGGGTCACAGGAAACAGGTAACCGCTGAAGAATAAGTGAAAGAAAAAAAAAGAAGAGAAAACTCGAAGAGCGACTTCGGACGCCCTGTGGCAATCTCTCGCTCGAGGACGTGTGTTTGGTGGCACAGGAGGGCGTCACCTCTCTGGGGAACTGCGAGCTTCTTGACAAGCCAGAGGGTGGCGGGGCACGGTCCAGCCCCTTCACCTTGTCACGTGGCGACCAGTTTGCACGGAGGACGCTCGCGAGCCGTGTGGGCCTCTGCGGGGAGCCCACAGCACGGATTCCGTGCAGACTGTGGGGGCAGGGCGTCCGTCAAGCCCCCCATTGTGGGCGTCGGCGCCTCACAGCCCCTGGAATAAGACGGACAAGTGTCACCTTGAAGAATGGTGATGCTTCTCTGTGGACCGACTCAGGCAATGCCCGATCCCAAGCGAGCTCGGTCATCGGTCATCGTGGCAGCCTGCCAGCCCCCTGCCGCCACCCCGAATGAATCACACCCCTTTTAAGACGCAGGTGTCGCCATGGTTACCAAGAAAAACCCCCTCGCTGCCCCACTTCCGGAGGGCACTTGGGGGCAAGACTCCGCACAGCTCTTCCTGAGTGTCTGGGAAAAGCCCCTGGAAGGAAGGCTGGGGGGGGGCTGGACCGGGCTGGACCGGGCTGGACCGACGAGGCCTCCTTGCTGTGCCCGTTTGCCGCAGGCCTCTGGTTCTCCGCTCCCGGAGCGGTTCGGCGAGCCGTGGCCCGCACACCCCCTGCGCCGTCAGCCCAGCCGATGTGACTGCACCTGGGCACCGAGAGAAGTTCTCAGAGAGCCCCTTCCCGGGCAGAACTGACACAGCAGCTCGCTGTCTTTCAGGAAACGGGAAATGTGGGTTTGCCGGGGCAGAGCGTGGCCGTAACGAGGGGACGCGGTGGCCTTCCTGGGATGCTTTGATCCACGGGTCACCGGGGACCCTTCGATGCAAGGGTCACATCCTGATCCCTCGTGCCCTCCCGGGCATGGGGTCTGTGGGTGAGGCGGCGGAGCTCTGTGAGGTCCGGGACAGGCCCCCTGCAGGGAGGCAGCAGGGACCAGGCAGGGATGGACGCAGGCCCTGTGGACTGGCCTCTCCGTTCGCCCCCACGCTCGCTCGGTTCACCCGGGAGGGCGAACAGAGAACCCCTGCACGAAATAAAGAGCCTTTGAATTATTACCTCGGAATTCGGTGTTTACAACCCGTCCTAGGGGACGGTGAACGCGTGGGAGGGGGTGGCGAGTGGAGGGAGCTGGGCTGTGATCGGAGGCCGCGTCTCCGTGATGGATCGCCCCTTTTAAGGCCGTTGGGGCTGCGAGCGGGTGTTTTAGTCGCTGTCTGAGAGCCTTTCAGATATAAATTAGGCAGCGCTGGAAGTTCAACACGGATACAGATCATACAGATCGAGCGGTTTTTCCGTGCCGTCTGGGGGGATGACAGATGGGTGGTCGGGTTATCAGTGGGAGCAGGTCACCCTTCAGTCACGAAAGTCGTTGCAGGAGGCCACCCCTCATCCATCAGGGGTTTACATGGTGAGGTCAAGCAGGGAAACGCGTGGCTTTTTGACCCCCCCTGAATCTGTGCTCCTGCCCGCCAGGCCCCGATGACAGATTCCTATAAGAGTGCACAGAGGGACGGGGCGATCTTTCTCCGAGCAGAGCACGGAACACGTTTCCGGCTCCGTTAACACCGGAGCGTGCTCAGGTAGCCGCCGGGAAGCGGATTTTTCCGAAGACACATCACAGCCTGTATTTTATCGCAATCCAAGATTTTTAACTCTGAGACTCGTGGAGGTTGACACTCGCCTTCTAAATGTTCTGGGCATCGTTGCTTTACTTTCTCATTGCGGAGTACATAGAAATAGGAAGCAGTCCAGCCTTTACCCAGCCACGCTCATCGGGTGAAGGGCGCCTGGACCCAGAAACGCTGGCCCTCCCGGTCTGCTCGTCCGCACCCCCATCCAGGCGCCCCAGAGCCCCGGCCCGGCCACTGCTCGCTCTGACACACGGGCGCGAGCCGGGCTCACTGGTTTTGCACAAGGCGTTTGATGCTGAACATACATGCTCTGAGCTCCGGGCCCCTGGGGAAGCCGGGACACCATGTCGCAGCCCCCAGAGGCTGGTTCCTCGCAGCCCCTCATGGAGGAGCCACCCCGGAGCACGGCGTCCGCACGGGCTTTCTGCCCCGAGCCCGCGGGGTCTGGTGCGGCCGCGTCTTCGAGAACCGTTGATAAACTTTACCCGGAGGTCTCTGGGCGGCCACGCCCGCCAGCCGGTTCATTTGTTCCGGAAATGTCGTGGGATTGGGGACCTAAGCGTCCCAGAAGCGTGCAGCAGGGCACGCCACCTAGCGACACGGTGGCCGGTTACGATTTTCAGAGTCTGCCATTACAGGCGGCAGGTTCGGCGTGCTCTAAAGCGTTTAAGTCCAAATAACATCTTCCGTGTTGCCCACATTGTCTTTCTTCTTGTCCCCTTGCTCTCCTTCACGGGCGTCATCATCCTCTGGGGCACCTTAGCCTCCTCGTCTGCACCGTAGAAGTGGGCAGGGTCAGCGGGGAGGTGGACGGAGGGGTGGACGGAGAATAGCATCCCCTATCCGCTGGATACTGTCAGGAGCAGGGCCCTGTGCTGAACACTGCAGGCGGTTCGTCGCGGGACTAGGACGAGCGGCCAGCATCCTGGCGTGGAGCAGAGGTCCTGGAAGCCTTGGAGGGCAACAAACAGGCTGGGGAGGGAGCTGGGTCAAGCCCGGCCAAGCACGACCTTGACCTTGCGTCCCCAACCCCCGGGAGCCAGGCCGCTTGCGCCACAGCGCCCCCTGCTGACACAAGCATAGATTGCTCCCTGGGAAAAGAGTACCTTTGCTTGGGCCAGCATCACCTCTGTGCCTGTTCCTGGAAGGGAAAGCTGTTTCCCTTTCATACGATCTCGCTGACTAGTCAAAGCACATTCGGGGTGGGGGATACCTCCTCCGCTCGGCCAGTGAGAAATCCGAAACTAAGGCCGCTCACGACCGAGGCGTGACCCCCATCTGAGCCGGTGCGAGAGTCCAGACCAGGCTGGCCAGCTTTCTGTCCTGACCAGCGAGTTCTCCGAGAGGCTGGGATCGTCTTCCTGCTGGTCCTGTGGGCGTGTCTGCTCCAGGGACGTGGAGCACGTCTGGGCCCAGTTCATTCCCAGGCTTTAGTTTCTGATCTTCCCGTTTCGTAGTATCAGTTCCTGTTCTCCCGGGGGTTCCCGTAGGCAGGCGATGAGTAAACGACAGAGCTGCTGCTTGAGGTGCGTGCCAACGGCGGGGAGGTGTGTAGCCTGAGCGTTTCCTTCTGTTCCACTCGTAGATTCTTTCTCTGTTATAACCAGCGTACAGGTAAAGAGCCGAGGGCTTCTGGGGCATGGTGACCGGGTGCACCCCACCACCTCCCATTCTTGCTCTAGCTCCCCATCCCTCTCCGAGGGGGCAGGGCTGCAGCTATGTGTGAGCGAGGCCTCAGCTGCGGCCAGCGGAGCTTTTGCAGCCTGCTTTTGGTCAGGGCTAGCACCTCAGGGCAAGTCACCAAGTCGCCAGGACAATGCGAGTCCTGGGAACAGTCGTGCAGACGTGTGTGGGCGTCTTCTGAGAAGGTGGGGAAAATGCCGGCGCGAAAGCCTGCGGAACGGGCGTCGGGAGCTGCGGTGGAAATTTTGGAGATGATGGCGGACGACGCTTCCGAGCAGGTTCTCGATGGTGGAGAAAATACTAATGACCACGTGTCAAAACACGGGCGCTGACAGCTCCGAGTTGATGACGAGTTCAGATCCACCAGAGATGCCGGGGACTGGAGTGGAGCCGTCCCCACGGAAAGGGGTGTATGCGGCCCCCCGAGCCGGCCCGGTTCCCCGTTCACGGCGTTCTGTCTCATCCTTGAAGGCCAGGTCACCCCAAGTCACACGAGCCACTCCACATACGGGAGAAGACGGAAAAGTTCCCCCACTTTGTGAACCGAGAATGACTTTAATATCAAAAACTGACGATCCTATAGAGACAACGATAGAATGATTGTAGTTATTAAAATATATGCCGAAATTCTCAATGAAAACATCAGCAAGTGGAATTAAGCAATGGAAAAAAAGCTAAAGAGAAGACATCCGTCCCCATCGTTCCCTATACTCATGAAGGGAACAGGGATCAAACTCACACGGAAAAGGCTTCTGACGGAATCCAGCAACGCTCCGGATAAAAACGGCGTGTGATTGGTGTAGAGCATTGGGCAGGTGCAGGAGGCTGGCTGACCCTAACCCATTCCCAACTTCTGTGGGTCTTGATTTCCTCCGTGACTGAGGCTGGGTAAGTGACATAAGTGCTTTCCTGCAGTTAGAAGTCGTCAGGTGACTCACGGCATCTGAGGTCGGGGGAGAGTTTCCTGAGAAAGCGTTTGCTGATCCGATAAAAAGGGATTCGTAGAGTTGGAGCTGTTCCTTCCCCTGCTTCTGTCGTCCTTGAACATGGTGTGACGCCTGAGGCTGAGGCCGTCATTCTGTAACCACGAGGCGACAAGCATGAGGGGTAGTTACAAACTAAATAGCTGCTTGTAACCTAGTTAGAAACAGTCCATTCCCAGCTCTGCTGAGCCATGAAATGAACCCCAGTCATTTGTCTACCTCTGCGTTTCTCGTTTAAGCCCCCATTAGATTTCCTGTTCCTTTTAGCCAAACGCATTCCTGCCTTAGTCAGAAGGAAGGTCCTTAAACATGATGAAGACCCATAATCAAAACCAACAGCAAACATGACAAGCGACGAAGCACGAAACCGGTTTTAATTAACATCAAGCAAGGACTGCAGAGATATCTCTTCCTGCCACTAGTATGCCACAATTTTCTCGAAGGCTCTAGGATTAATTCGGTTAAGCCCAATTAAAAAAAACAACGGCCACATACAACAACTAAAACAAGACACAAACAGTGAAACAATGCAATACAGGAAGTCCCCCAAATTCAACTGAGCAGCGTGTGGAGTTGCGTTTTTATGAGTCACGAGAATGCCATCAGTCATGCCGCCAGCTGGGAACGTGGGGACCGGGCTTGCTGTCTGAACGAATTCTGTCCTTGGTTGTCATTGGGTGACACTTGATGGAACCTGGGTGCTTTAGCCTCAGTACCCGTGGAAATCAGTCCGGAAATTTCCCAGTTATTTGGTTCCTGTTCACGGAGGAGATAGGTCCAAAAGGATCATGGGGCTGTAGGGATCTGTCGTTTACCTCCCCTCCACGTTCTTCCCTCTCCCGGACAAGAAGTTACCACGTCCCCACGTGAGCTGATGACCTCACAGCAGAGTCTGCATCGTGCTAGAGTTTGCTGTTCTCGCTCTTTGCCTCACCTCTCTCCAACCTTCTGCGATGCCGTCTGCTCGGTGGCGCCCGTTCGCGTCCAGACTCCCGGCATTGTCATTTTTGCGTCTCCATCTCTCTTTCTAGGAAGAGAGTGGGTGGGAGATTGGATAGACCGATGCACGGTAACGAGCACGTGCAGCCATTACACCAAGAGCGAGCCAGAGCGACGGTGGCTGATTGGGAAGTATTTCGGAGAGAGATTTTGAGCATTAAGAAAGACGAGGTGCAAAGAAGCGAGTGCAAAACGATTCTACCGAACCCCACCCCTTCCCCAGGGGTGTGTGTGTGTGTGTGAGTGTGTGTGTGTGTTTGGGGATGGATAGTATGGTGAAGATGAGGAGCAGAAGAGGAGGAGAAAGAAAAGCCAAAAAAAAAAAGTGAGAAAAAGAGGAAGAAAGACAATATGATGTTATTAAAAAGCTTAGTGTGTATCACGGGATCCTATTTATGTAGAATTGTGTGCGCATATGGTTTTAGTATGGGAAAGCCCGCACTGAGCTGTTAGCACGCGCTACCTCCGGGTGTTGGGGGCGATGCTTGGGGGAAAGAGGGAGCCGGAGGAGGCAACCGAGATAAGAAACACTGCCCTACAAACTCAGGCGTGTGCACGATCCCGTTCACTCAGAATTCTACGCTCGCGTGTCCACACACGGCTACGAGGGAAGGAGTTAGAGTGAAAACTCAGATTCAGTCTGCCTCTCACGATGATGTCCGCGTCTGCTGACTCGGAGGGCGCCGACAGTGCTTGCAATGGCTCCCAGGGCATCAGGCCCCCCTACCTCCTTGCCCTCTGACCCTGGGCCTGGCCATGTGACTTGCTCTGGCCGTTGGGACCAACGTGAAGCAGGCCTTGGGCTCGCTGCCTTGGAACACTGCCACCTGCTGGACACGTGCGGCCGAGCCGGTGGCCAGCACCGACGGCCAGCCTGGGCGCGAAGCCGTTTGCACTATTCGGCTGTCATGCCGTATTCACATGCGTGAGCCTAGGTGACAGTGGCAGGAGAGCTATCAGGCTGAGCCCTGTCCGGAACGCCACCCTACAGAATTAGGAGGAATAGAGGGTCGTTGTTTCAAGGCTGAGATTGTGAATTCTTTCTTAAAGGGCTAGTACACACATGAGGCCCGGGGGCTGTGTGACCTGTCACAGCTGCTTGCATCTGGTTTTGCGGGGACAATTCAGCCACAGACAATCCGGAAGCGAGTGGGCGTGGCTGGGATCCAGGGGAACTTGCATTTGCAAAGCTGGACCCCTGGCCCCCAGGCAGGTTGGCGACCCCCCATGGAATTCGTCAGTTGTGGGTCAGCTGCCGATGCGGGTGGATGCCCATGACATTGTCAAGCGCACAAGGGAGGCTGTAGAATAACGTGGGGAGGGTGATTCTGAACAGTATTTTGGCTAAAACTGCAAACAGAACGGAGGAAACCTCCTGCCTGCTGCCTGAGTGCGTGTGTGTGTGTGTGTGTGAGTGCGTGTGTGTGTGTGTGTGTGTGATGTTTGTGTGTGTGTACGTGTGGGTGTGTGGGCGTGCTGGCTGCAGGTGTGGCGGGGGAGGGGCACGCTGGGGTGAGTGACTCGTTTTTCATAGCTTTATGTCGTTTCTCGCCGTACAAGGAGCGTATGAATTCTGAACTTCGAGAACAATTAAATAAGGGGAAAAATAAAAAAAGAATCGAATCCCTTGTGATTTCTGCTGGGCATGGCCGACGTCCGCTCGCACACACAGAGTCAGGGATGGCGCTGGAGCCAGCCCCGGCTGTCTCCCCGTGGGCTCGCAGGGTGCGGGGCGTGGGCCCGTGGCGGGCTGCGGTGGCCGCTGGTGGCCGCAGGGATGTGCGTGGTGACGGAGAGGCGTGTTCCGCCTGAGTCGTTTTCCCAGGCTTCTGCAGGCAGGACGGAGCCTGAGAGTCTCACGTTCGTGGCCTGGTGGCCTGGACGCCCCAGAGCCCGCCGAGGCCGGCGGCTGGCGTCCCTCTGACCGAGCCGCCCTGGGCGGAGCCTGTGCTCTCGGCCAGTGTTGTCTTTAGGGCGCTGTCACCGGACACCCCGGGGGAGGGGGCCTCTGCAGTGATCTGGTCGAAACCATGCTGACTGGAATGTGCAATTTTATTTCTTTTGTCTCTGCCGAAAACTGCTCTTGATGGCTTATTCCCGTTATCGTGAGAAGGACGTCATTTACAAGAAGGGCCACTGAACAGCATAGCAATTAAAAAAAGTGCGTCGTGGCCTCTGCCAGCAACCTCCTGCCCTGTCGGGGAGTGTGGGCGGGATGAGCCCCAGCGGAAAGTTCTGGCAAATCCCCCCGGCCCTTCCACCCTCAGCCACCCCCTCACGAAGGAGCAGATAGGGCTGGTCTGAAAGAAATCGCTCTCAGCCTCAGACGACCGAGGATCTAAACATGCGTGTAAAACACGATTGATGCTGATGGCCGGAGAAGTTTTTATGTTTTATTTCTATTTATGTATTTATTTTTTTAGGTGAGGCAACCCTTGGTGGACCTCACAGATTGCAAGGACCTTGTCAGCTTACAATCCCTTATTTTTTATTTCTTACGCCCACAGCACCCGGTCTTCCTAGGTGGTCTCCCATCCAAGGACTCACCAGGCCGGACCCTGCTGAGCTTCCGAGATCAGACGGGATTGGGCGTGTTCAGGGTGGGGTGGCCGTAGACCCAGAGAAGTTTATAGAAGGAAGAGCTAAGAGACTCCTCAACCCATTCTAGGCGTGCTTTGCCCAAATATACATTATATATGGGCATGTATATACACACGTGTATGCCTATGTGTCATGTAAACACCTCGTGACATGCACGGGCACGGTGCATATTCATCCTGCACGATGCTTTAGCTTCCTCGAAGCAGCTCGATGTCTATTATATAATTAAAACCCGCATGTGGACTTGCGATCACTGCTAAAGTCAAACTTTGCTTTCGTTCTAGTCCACACGTGAAAACAATTCCGTCGGTTAATGATAGATATCCTCATGTCGATACAGTAATACGCTTAGAGTAAGTTAATTGAGTTTATGATTCCCGATTCCTACAGACTTCTCGGTGGCTTCTAGGAAGGGACCAAGGGGACGTGTCCCCAGGCTCCGGGCGGGAGCGGTGCGTACAGGAAAGGCGTTAGTTTTGCAAATGCCAGCAAGGCGGCCGCCGTGGTGAGAGGGAGGGTACCCGCCTCCCTTCTTCCGAGCCAAGGCGAGACTCGGGAATAAAACCCGTGATTGGGATGAGAGCTGTGGGACCGAGCCAGCCTTTAAGGAAATGGAACGGTAATCTCCTTGAGGTTTATTTTTAGTGTTTTGCTTTAGTGTTTGTTTTTAAAGAGAGAAAAAAAAACACTACCACAACGAAACAAGATTGGACACAAGGCCAGGTTTCAAAAAAAATTAAAAAAAATTATTAAAATGTAAAAAGAATTGATTGGGAAAAAGGTCCCCAGCCCAGTTTCGACGGTCTCTTCGCCTGTGGGTTGTCACACCCGCCACGTCCACGGGGCTCGTCATGCCTGACGTCATTCGAGCCCCAGAACCCCGTCCCTGTGCGGGGTGGCCAGGGTGGCTGGGGTGTCACACCTCAGCGGAGCCGTGCGGTGGCTGCAAGGCTGGCTGGTGGGCCTCCCTGGTCCGGCGGGAGGGACTCCGGTTTGGGAAGTGTGGACGGGGAGAACTCTACCTGCATTCGGGGGCCAGCTCTTTCTGGGTGCTGTCGGGAACGAGTGACAGGGACGGCAGCCAGGGCTGGGGGAGGGGCCGTCGGGGCTGGGAGAGAGCGTGGGTACCACCGTGTCGCACAGGGGGTGCTAGAAAGAGGGAGGAAGACACCCCTTTGGGACGAGAAGCCGGGTCTCCAGGGGCCCTCGGCTTGCCTTGGCCTTACCGCCCCATTGCCGGCACGCGTATGGAGGGCGGGGGGCTGAGTGAGGGCAGGAAGGGGGTGCCGATGAGCCCGCAGAGCTCACCGCGTGCATCTCCTCTGCGACCTTGGAGTCGCCAGCTGCCCCGATGTCGCTGGCTGCGGGGAGGCAGTGCCGGGAGGCGAGGCCACCGTCCCCACACCGGGAGTGGCCGTGCAGGAGTCAGAGCGTGGCGTCTGGAGTCAGCCCCTGACGAGCGGCACCGCCCCGAGCGTGTGTGTGTGTGTGTGTGTGTGTGTGTGTGTGTGTGTGTGTGTGACGCTCCCTGGGCCCGTTTCTTCCTCCGTCTACAGGACAAGAATGACAGACGCACAGGATTCGATCCGTGCGAGGATTAGGTTGTATCTTCACGTGGAATAGGACGTCACAGGGATGCCGTAACCTGCGCAGGCAACACATCCCCGCTGACGGTGCTGCTTCTCACCCAGTGTTTGTCCACCTCCCTTGGGGCCTCTGGACTCGGGCCAGGGCTGACCCCTGCCCGGCGAGAGGCTCCGAGCAGAGGGACAGCTCCCGGCAGCACGCGTTGGAGGCCTGCTTCCAATTTCAGTGACTGGCAGCATCAGAATAAGCCTGGTCACCTGGGACTATGAGGTGGCAGTCCCCGGGGACAGCCCGGGGACGGGAGCAACTGGGGGGCAGCATCTGGTTAGCAGAAGGCCACACTCGGGCGTCTGTCTTGTTAGTGAGACGTGTACTCTCCACGCAAACGTGTCGATCGTCCCTGGCGTTCATTCTGCCGTGACCCAGTCCCGGAACGCTGGGGACAGACCGTCCTTCATCAGGCCCCCCGAGAGGACGCTTCCTTGGCTGTCAGGGTGTCGCAGGGAACCGGGAACCAGGCTGCTGACTGCGGGGGGCGGACGCATCGTCGCTCGGCGTGTGTGACAAGCCCAGAGAAGGGAGTGACAAGCCCAGAGCGGGGAGTGACAAGCCCGCAGCGCGAGCTCTCACAGAGACGATGCATGAGCTGCCGCAGACCCGCCGTTTGGCTAAGAAGGGTCCGCGAGACTCCAAGTGGATGTGTCACTTTGTGCTTCCCTCCTCTTCCCTGAGTGTTCACGCAAGTTCGCGGCTGAATTTCCGAGGTTTCGAAACCGCATTTTCTGGCATTCGCGGGCGCTGCACCGAAAGCAGAATGCCAGATACAGTCTGTTTTTCTTTGCGCCCTCACGCATCTTGGCTATCTCAGAGATAGAGGTTTTTTTTCCCAGCCATTCTTCTTGCTTTGGCTGGGCAGCCTCCGTCCCCAGACACCCTCTCCTCTCGTTTCGTCCTTGACTAGCATCTGCATTTAGGCTTGGTCCTGCCCGGCATTTTTTTTTTTTTTTTTTTTTTTTTTAGGTCAGAAGAGACTTAGAAGACAATATTCAAAACAGAGGGTTTTGAGAAGGGATCAGAAGAGCTGATGTTTCACAAACAGTGTCTGGAAATCCTGCTGGCTGCTGAGGGTGGCGGTTCAGACTGGGGGGAAGCTTCAGAACGCGATCCAGGGAGGAATTTGCCCGTGGAGTTCCGACCGAGCCGAATATGACGGAGCGTGCCAGCCGCCGGGATGCGGAGTGTGACGGTGCCACTTGCATCTGGGAGTCTCCTTACCGCAGGTGACACCGGCTCCCAGGGGAAGGCGTTTTAAGAGGGTCATAAAAAGCCATGAAAGCTTCATAGATGTGGACGTCAGAGGAATGTATTTTTCCGGGGGGGGGGGTGGAGGGGAACGGCACCCTATCAAAGCACTTCCCCACTAGGAAACGGTTCTCTGTGTGTGGAGTAACAGAGCGGGGATCCGGGCTGCCACCGGCCACCTGCTGTCCCCACAGGATGCCCGGGGACGCTGAGGCACCGTTGGTTGCGCCAGGCCTGCCTTTCACGCCAGCGCTGGCGACGTGCCGTCTCCGGGCCCCTCGGAGCCTCGCTGCATTTTGAGATGTCTGGGGTCCCAGCTCTCGGGGCTGGCAGGACGCATGTCCCCGTCAGGAGAAACACTCACGGCGGGCTGGCCTGTCCACAGCCCCAGAGGACACATGGTGCCCGAGCCTGACCATCCCTTGAAATGCCTGCGGCTGGTCCTCGCTGCTGTCAACCACGGGAATTCTCATTCCCGAGGGCTGTCCCCGAGGAGCGCTGTCCCCGAGCAGCGCCAAGCACCTTCTAGACGCTGTGGCTTCGAGCCTCGTCCTGGGAACGTCACGGGAAGAAGGGGCCAGCGTCGTCGTCGTCACGTCGATGGGGACCCTCCCCGCGGGGGGCCGCGGTGTGGGCAGCAGCTCGTGGGGCAGAGGCTTCACGAATCCCGCCGTGCTAACCCCCTCGCAGGACGCACCTCCCCAGAGCAGCCCTGCTCAGCGAGGGGGTCAGTATGGGGCCGTCTCAGACTCCGCCACGTGATGCGGAGTCATTTAAAGATGATTTACTTCTTTGCTTTTTTTTTTGTAATTGATATTTTCACCAAAAAGTAAGCTATATTGTAAAAGTTAGCTTATTGTAAAAATGAGTTCCAACTCATGATAACATAACCAAGGCCCAAAACATGTCATGGGCCTGAGGTGAGGGACAGTGTGGGGCTGGGGGAGGATAATGGTGGTGGGATCCGGGCATTAAAGCCCATTAGGGTAATTGAGCACAGCATTTAGCTTTGAGATTCCTGGCGGCCAAGGCGAAAAGGGAAGCAGGATGACCTATGACGTCTCTATCTCATTACGTAACATATGCCATGAGGCCAGAGCAGTTTAGGCGTGTGAGCTCCAGCAGACAAGTTAGCCTGTTCATTTTCTGAAGGAGAATCCTAAGGCCAAATCTC
>PVKZ01006295.1:0-37184 GCA_004027375.1 Macroglossus sobrinus | reverse complement strand
ACGTTAAACCACTTCACGGAGCCACGCACCCCCTTGGCGATGACCTTCTCGGGCGCCTTTCCCCTGGCGCCCGCCGCCGCGGTGGCCTCGGAGATCGCGTCCCCGCTGAGGTTGCTGGCCACCAGGGCCCGGGGAGAGTCTCCGCTTCCCAAGGACAAGAGACCATTCCGCGCGGCTTGAGGGGAGACTGAGGCGGCCCCCTTCCTGAGGATGACCTCTCCTGCCTCACTCATGAGGCCTTCCGTTCTCTTCTTTCTCAAAGAAATATGCGGGAACTCTCCCTGGGGGAGGGGGGAGGGGTGAAGGAGGGCATCGGTCTGCAGGCAGGAGCCTAGCTCTGGGAGGGACCGGTCGGGGCCAAGGGCTCTCTGGCTTTGCCCTGAGACTCTTGGGAGAAGGCTGTGGCGTTTCCTGGGGCAACAGGGCTGCTGTGGTGACGTCTCAATGGCGGGAGTGGGAAAATGGGCGGGTCCTAGGCCGGGTTCTAATGGGGGAGGGGCAGGTGGGCTCTGCCATGTGCACGTGGCACCACTGTCACAGCACCTCTTGGTCCCCCGTGTAGAAGGGGCACACATGAAGTTCTAGGGAGTGGTCTTCTAGAAGACCCTGTTGCTTACTTGAGTGGATGTGAAGAAAGGACCCACCTTCCATTCCTTGCCCTTGGTTGGGGAGATTCACAACCTGCTAAGGGCACTCTCTCACAAAACCTTGGTCCTCTTCCAACCCCTTGTGTGCCCTCTAAATGAGTGAGACATTTTGTATAACTTGTGATAAATGACAACCGAGTGAAAATGAGACCCAATCAAAGGAGCCCACTGTGTTTGTGTGTGTGTGTGTGTGTGTGTGTGTGTGTGTGTGTGTGTGTGAGTTTTCAATTTTTCCCCCTTTTTGTTTGTTTTGTTTTGTTTTGTTTTGTTTTCCTGCAGAGGGTCAGAGGAAACCTGGCAGGGCTAGAATGCTAGTACTGAGAGGATATTAAACTAGCCCAGGTTAATCTAAGCTAGTGTTAGGTTTGTAAAGTAGTAAAGCTGAGTGGGGACACTTTTGTAACTAGAATATTCTGAAAACCCTGTTGAACTCTCGTGTTCTTGCCTACATAAAGCAAATGATCAGGCAGGGTAAAATAGAGCTCAAGTGATTCACCCTGGTGTTTAACTGTAGATCCAAACTTTTTTTATTTTTTAACTAACTGACAACTGTGATCTTCATTCTAAATTGGGGTTCAGATTTAACTATAGAGAAACCCTAACTTCAGTGCTGATATTGTGGTAAGGTACAGCTAGCTCTCTGAAATATAGCCTTTCTGAAGTGATGACAGAGGGTGCTACAATAGTAGATTGTAACTGGTCAGAGTACTCGGTTTTCATTTATTAATAAGAATATTAGGCCAAATTGGCCTACCATTTTGGAGTTTACAGAAACCTCTCACAGTTGTGCATTTGATCCTTGCAACAACCCACTCTATAAGGAAGTGGGACAGGTGCTGTTTTAGCTTGAGTTTGACAGACGAGGGAACCAGGGACCAGAGATAAGAAATTGTTTGCTTATGTTTACATATTTAGTATGGGGTGAACCCTTAAATCTTATCTCAGATAAATTTCACTCCAGGGCCACATCTCTTTCCACCACACCTCATTGGCCTTCACGTACAATAATGTCACTGTTCCTTCTGACGTCAGTAAGCAAACTCGACTTACTGTAGTCTCAGTAGCCATTTCTTCATGCTGGTGTAATACAAAATGGAAGGGGTCTTGATTTTTATTTTACTCTTTGTTAAACACTTCTTGAGGCCAGGTCAAGATGGCAGGGTAGGTAAACGCTGCACACGCCTCCTCCCGTGACTGCCTTAAAAATTGCAACTAAATTACGAAACAGTCAACCTGGAGAACAATCTGAAGACTAGCTGAACAGAACTTCTGTAACTGCAGATATAAAGTGGAGACCACATCGAGACTGGTAAGAGGGGTGGAGACATGAAATGGGCTGGTCCCACACCCACGTGCTGTGGTTGAGTATTGGGAGAAATATCTCAGCTGTGGAGGCCCCCACTCTCCAGAAGAGTGAGGGGACCCAGCCTCACACCGGGGCTCCTCAGCCCAGGGTTCCAGTGTCGGGAAGAGGAGTCCCCACAAATCTGAAAATCAGTGGGGATTCTGGCCTTCCAGGTGAGACTGAAGGCAGCAGGAAGTCCAGACGTCCCCTTAAAAGGCCCGTCCACAGACTCACTTTCTTGCAGGCACTCTCCCTGGGCCCCGGCGGAGGTATAGCAGCTTTTGAGGTGCCAGAGACATACAAGGAAAGTCTGAGTTGCGTGGCTTCAGGGAAAGGGCTGGAGGGACAGCCGCCATTTTTCTTTTGTTGAGCCCTCCTCCCATGTAGCCTGCAGGCAAGCGCCATCTTGCCCTGTTGAAGCCTGCCCCCACCTCAAAGCGAATCTTAATTGGCCTTCTGAGATCTGCCTGCTCCACCCCAGTGACTCCCTGAGACCTCTGCCCTACCCAACTCGAAATTTGCTCAGCAGCAATTTCAGGTGGTTACTGGGCAACCAACCCCACCCCATGCCCTCAGCAGGATGATCCTTTGGCAGCAATTAACAGGCCTCCACTCGCCCACCTCGGGAGACACTTTCGGTGGTGACAGTGAGCCCTGGCCCTAGCAGCAGTATTTCTTGAACAAATCTTGGGGATCTGTGGGCCCGAGGCTGGCAGTGGCTGGCCTTGGTGTGAGCTGAGACTTTTGCGAGTGGCCACAGGCTCAGCACTGGCAACAAATTCGAATCTGCACCAACCTGGGGAACACCACTTGTACCACCTTGGTGACTCCCTGAGAGCTAGCCTATTCCAACTCTGGTACCCCAGGGGGTCATTCAGCTGCTGAGCCTTACAGGCAGCCAGCAGACAGCCTCACACCTGGCGGGGGTGGGGGGTGCCCTGGGCCTTTTCCTGAGCTGCTTCAGGCCCGGTACTGGTGGCAGTCTGCCTCGGATAGATGTGTGGCCTCTCCCACTTACCTCTAGGTCCAGCTCAGGCAGTGACCAAACACAAATAGCAGCTGACCTTGACCTGTACGGGAGCCCCTCCCAAGGGGGTCAGGACCAACACATCCAGAAGCTGGTGTCAGACCTCAACAGAGCACCACCTGATTAGCCCCACAAGTGGCACACCCCACGAGTGGTCTCAACAGGCACACAAACCCACTAGGGCAAAACTCCACTCCAGGGTTCAGCCCCCACGCAGCAGCTCATGTGTTGTGGGTGTGACCAATCCTTACAGCCAGTCAGCCCAAGAGTAAATCCCAACCACTGACATGCCAACAACAGCCAAGGCTCAAATACAACGGGGAGGCACACACAACCACATGAGGGTCACTCCTGGAGCACCCGGCACAGGTGATCAAGGAGACTGCACCACTGGGCCACATAGGACACCTACTACATAAGGCCACCAGGCTAAGACTGGGCGATGTAGCAGATCTACCTAATACATAGAAACAATCACAGAGAGGTAGTCAAAATGAGAAAACAAAGAAATATGTCCCAAGTGAAAAGAAAATAAAAATAAAAAGGAAACTCTAGAAAAAACTACCAGATGCAGAGTTCAAAAACAATGGTGATAAAGATGCTCAATGGACCTAGGGGAAGACCAGATAAGCTCAGTGAGAACTTCAACAAAGAGATAGCAAGCATAAAAGGGATATAGAAACCATAAAAGAGAACCAGTCAGAAATGAAGGATACAATAACTGAAATGAAGAATATACTAGAAGAAATCAACAGTAGATCTGATGAAGCAGAGGACTGAATCAATGATTTAGAACTTAAGGTAGCAAAAAAAAAAAAAAATGGAACCAGAAAAAAAAATGAGACCTCTGGGACAAAATTCAAGTGTACTAACATTAGCATCATAGGTATACCAGGAGTGGAATAGAGAATCAAGGGATTGAGAACTTATTAGAAGAAATAATGACAGAAAACTTTCCTAACCTAGTGAAGAAAATAGAGATACAAGTCCAGGAAGCACAGAGTCCCAAATAAGAGGAACCCAAACAGGCCCACACCAAGACACATCACAATTATAATGTCAAAGGTTAAGGACAAAGAGAGAATCCTAGGAGCACCAAGAGAAAGGCAGCTACTCACTTACAAGGGAGCTCCCATAAGCATGTCAGCTGATTTCTCAACTGAAATTTTGTAGAGCAGATGGGATTGGCAGGAAACAGTAAAAATTATGAAAAACAGTCCTTATATCCAAGATTACTCTAACCCACAAAGCTATCATTCAGAACCAAAGGAAAAATAAAGATCTTCCCAGACAACAAAAAAGCTAAAGGAGTTCATCACCACCAAGCCAATATTATAGGAAATTTTGTAAGGACTTCTTTAAGAAAATAGCATAAAAAGATAAAAAATATGAATAATAAAATGTCAATAACTGCATATCTATCAACAATTACTTTGAATGCAAATCAATTAGGTGTTCCAATCCAAAGGAAGAGTGGCTGAATGGATAAGAAAACAAGATCCTTATGCATGCTGCTTATAAAAGATTCTCTTCACATCAAAAGACACACACAGACTGAAAATAAAAGGATGGACAAAGATACTTCATGAAAGTAGACATGCAACCAAATCTGGGGCAACAATACATATACCAGGCAAAATGGACTTTAAAACAATGGCTATAACAATAGACAAAGAAGGACCCAGTAATCACACTTCGAGGTATTTATCTGCAGAACCCAAAACACTACTTCGAAGGGACATGTGGATTCATTGAATAATTATTTACAATTGTCAAGATATTGAGGCAACCTGGGTGTCCTTCAGTGGAGTAAGTCAGGCAGAGAAAGACGAATGCCATATGAATTCACCTATAGAGAACATTTTGATAGTTGCCAGATGGGATTGAGATGCAGGGTGAAAAAGATGAAGAGATAAAGAAGTACAAATTGGTAGTTGCAAAATAGTTATGGGGATGTAAACTATAGCATAAGGAATATAGTCAATAATATTGTTATAACTATGTATGGTGTCTGATGGGTACTATATTTATCGGCATGCTCACTTGTAAGTTATATAAATCACTATGTTGTCATAAATTTAACAACATAGTCTAATCAGGATGTTGTACACCTGAAACTAATGTAATATTGTATGCCAACTGTAGTTAAAAAATAAATAAATAAATATATATATATATATATATATATATATATATATACATCAAAATAGGTCTCTAGAAAGTATAAGTTCAGCATAGTAAAAATATGAAAATGTAGGAAATATATAACATAAATAAGGGACAGAATATAAAATTCTAACGTGTAGAGTGACATCAGAAGCATGGCAGCATGAGTGATCTCCCCCGATCTCTCCCCTTGAAATTACAACAAACAGAACACCTACAATCCAACAGATAACATGCAGCCTGCACACAAGCACCTCTGAGGGATCTGTGCATCAGAGCGTCTGAAGGTGGGTAAATCACATGAGAAAGGGAGGAGGAAAGGGAGAGAGTAGCAAAGAAAGGTGCTATGGCATGCATCCCGGAGCTCCTTGCAGGGCTAGGGGGAGGGGAGGAATTCTTGGCATTTTTTTAACTCTTCAGAGACCTAAGCAGTCCTGATTCAGTGATCAGCATATTACACGCAGCAGAGTCCAGTGAACAGGGCAGAAAACAGGGCAGAGAGCGAATAGGGAGGGAGCGACAGCAGGCAGATAGGCAAGTCACAGAGCCTGGCTGTCTCCCCCATCCTCCCAGAGAATGCTTTCCTGTACCCTCCCAGACCTAGCAGCAGGCCCCGGCAATGCATCTGGCTATTGAGGCAGTACTGGTACTTCAGGGGCTCTTCAGAGGCTCAAATTTCCTTCTCCTTTGACATTCTCTTGCAGGGGTAGAGCCCTGGGACCAAGACAGCCCAGTAACAGAAAAGACACACACCTCCCGAGGGAATAGTGGGCAATTTTAGCCCCAAAGCAGGAATTTGGGAGGCTTGGGCAGTGCAAGAGGCTTGGGCACCACCTACCGGACAACAACAACAACAACAACAACAACTCTTTTTTAACTATCTGTTACAAAGAAATTGCTCTGAATAATATCATTTTTTTTAAAAAAAGCATAGTATATTCCCATTAATGCCTAGATGGAGAAATAATTACTCAAATACCATGAACAACAAAGGTAACAAAGCAGCTCAGAAAGGAAGTGAAAAATCTACAGAAAATAAACAAAGATATAGTAATATGCGATTAAAACAAGAGTATTCAAGATTGCACTTCTGAAAAATCTCAACGAGATGCAAGAAAATTCCGACTGACAGTTCAAAGAACTCAGACAAAATCAATGAACAGCAGGAATACTTTACCAAGGATACTGAAACTCAAAAAAAAAATAGAAATTCTGTAGCTGAAGAACCAACTAAGAGAGATAAAGAATGAAATTGCAAGCTTGGGAAATAGAGCTGACCAGATGGAGGAAAAACTTAGTGATATGGAAGACAGAAATCTGGAAATGACAGGGAAGGAAGAAGAAAGAGACTTGAGAGTAGAAAAAAAGTAAAAACCTCTACAAGAATTATCTGCCATGATTAAAAAAAAAAAGCAATATAAGAATCATGAGTATAGCAGAAGGAGGAGAGAGATAGCATACTCAAACAAATAGTGAGAATTTCCCAAACCTATGGAAAATACCTGGATCTTTAAATCTAAGAAGTAAACAGAACACCTAAAAGGTCTTCTCCAGGACACGTTATATTAAAATTGTCAAAAGTTAATGAGAAAGAAAGAATTCTTGAGGCAGCCAGGGAAAGAAAGACAGTAACATATAAAGGAAACCGCATCAGATTATCATTGGACTTTTAAAAAAAAACTTTAGAACCAAATATTCAAAATATTGAAAGAAAGAAATTACTAGCCAAGAATAATATATCCAGCAAAGCCGTTCTTTAAATGTGAAGGAGAAATAAAGACCTTTTCAGAAGTACAGAATCTGAGGGAATTTTCTGCCACAAAGCCTGCATTAGAGGAAATACTGAAGGGGGTCATTCTGACTGAAACAAAAAGACAAAAAGTACATAACAGGCAGAAGGAAACAGAAATATGCAACCCTTATAAGAACAGGGTATTATACACTTAAATATTACATAATGGTTAAAGGTACTAAAAACACTTTAAAAAGAGAAGAAGACAACAGCTACTGCAACCTAGAAGTGAATGTACAACATAAATAAGGATAGTTTGAGACAAAGAAGACAGAAAAGGGAGGAAGTATAGATCTGAATCTGCAAGAAGGAGCAGAGATAAGGTGAAAGTAGAAGGGAAAAGACTACTGTGTATATATAACTTCCCTTTACCTAAGCTTAATGGTAACCACTCCAAAAAAAAAAATCCTGAACTGAGACACTATATATATATATATATATAAAGAGTACAGGACAGAAAAAAAACACCACCAAATCAAATTAACAGACAGAAACACAAAGACAAAGAAACAATGGAGACACTGAACAAAATGGCTGTAGGAAAACCTCATATTTTGAAAATCACTCTAAATGTAAATGGACTGAACTCACCAACAAAAAGCCACTAAGTTGCAGATTGGATAAAAACAAAACAAAACAAAACCCAACCATATGCCGCCTTCAAGAGACACATCTTGTCTACAAGAACAAATACAGACTCAAAGGGAAAGGGTGGAAAACGATACTCCAAGCTATCAGCATCCAGAGCAAAGCAGGTGTGCCCATACTTATATGTGACAAGTCAGACTTCAAGAAAGAGAAGAGTAAGGAGAGATGAAGATAGACAATTAATAATTCATAATGATAAAGGAAACAATACATCTAAAAGACATGACACTTATCAAAATGCTCCCAATCAGGCAGCACCAAAATATATGAAGCAATTACTAACAGAACTAAAGAAAGAAACTGACAAAAACACAATTACAGTAGAGCACCTAAATACCTTGATGCCAGCTATGAACAGATCACCCAGAAAGAAAATCTATATGGAAATATAAACCTTAAATGACACGTTAGACCAATTGGACATAATCAACATTTACAGAACCTTTCATCTCAAAATGTCAGATTATACATTTTTCTCTAGTACACAAAGAACATTCTACGGATGGATCATTTGTTGGGACACAAAACTAGCCTCAACAATTTAAGAAGATTGAAATCATACCAAACATATTCTCCAACCATAATGCTTTGAAACTGGAGATCAACTGTAAAAAGAAAGTGGGAAGAACTTCAAATATGTGGAGATTAAACAACATACTACTAAAGAACAACTTGGTCAAAGAAGAAATAAAAGAGATCAAGAAGACACATAGAAATAAACAAATGTGAAAGCATAACATCAAAACTGGGGACACAGCAATGCAGCGTTAAGAGGAAAGTTCATATCATCACAGGCCTATCTCAACAAACAAAAAGGATCCCAAATAAACAACCGTATATTACATCTTAAAAAAAAAAAAACAACTAGAAAATGAAGAACACATGAAGCCCAAAGTCAGCAGAAAGAAGACAATGATAAAAATTAGAGCAACATTAAATAAAATTGAGAACCAAAACATGATAGAAAAAAAAATAATGCAACCAAAAGCTGTTTTTTTTTTTTAGATTAATAAAATTGATGAAAACCTACGCAGACTCACTAAGGAAAAGAGAGAAAGGACACAAATAAACAAAATCAGAAATAATACAGGAGAAGCTATGACAGATACCACTGAAACACAAAGGGCTATACAGCAATACTATAAAGGATTATACGGCACCAAATTCAATAACCAAGAAGAAATGGACAAGTTTTTAGAAATATACAGTCTTCTTCCTAGACTGAATCATGAAGAACTGAAAAGTCTAAATAGACCAATCAACAGTATAAAAATTGAAACGATCATCAAAAACCTCCCCAAAAGTCAAAGTCCAGGACCAGATGGCTTCACTAGCGAATTCTACCAAACATTCAAAAAAGATGTAGTAGCTGTTCTTCTCATATTTTTTTCCAAAAAATTGAAGAAGAGGCAATACTTTCTAATGCATTTTATGAAGCCGATGTTACCTTGATACCAAAACCTGGTAACTATAGCTTGGAAAAGGAAATCTATAGACCAACATAACTCAGGAACACAGGTGCAAAAATTCTAAACAAAATACTATCAAATCAAACACAACAACACATTAAAAAGATTATACAGCACGATCAAGTGGGCTTCATCCCAGGGCATGGGAACGGTTTGACATATGTATATCAATAAATGTGATACACCACATAAACAAAATAAAGAATAAAAGTTATATGATCTCGTCAATAGATGCAGAAAACACCTTTGACACGATACAACATTCATTTATGATTAAAACACTTAATAAAATGGGTATAGAAGGAGAGTACCTCAACATAATAAAGGCCGTATACGACAAACGCTCAGCTAACATCATACTTAATGGTGAAAAACTAAAAACCCACCCTCTAAGGTCAGTAACAACACAAGGCTGTCTGCTTTCACTACTATTATTCAATATAGTGTTGGAAGTCCTAGCTAGAGCAATCAGGCAAGAGAAAGAAATAAAAGGCATCCAAATACGGAATAAAGAAGTCAAATTGTCACTTTTTGCAGATATGATTTTCTACATTAAAAACCTAAAGCCTCCGCCAAAAAAAAAAATTAAAACATTAAACAAGTAGAGTAAAATTCAGAACACAAGATTAACACACAAAATCCACAGCATTTCTATAACAATGAATTTTCAGAAAAACAAATTTAAAAAACAATTCCCTCACAATTGGAACCAAAAGAATAAAATACCTAAGTCTAAACTTAACAAAGCATGTGAAAGATCTATACACTGAAAACTATAAGACATTATTAAAAGAAACTGAAGAAGACACAAAGGAATGGGAAAATATTCCATGCTCATGAACTGAAAGAATCAACATAGTTAAAATGACCTTATTACCCAAAGCATTATACAGATTTAATGCAATCCCCATCAAAAGCCCAATGGCATTTTTTAAATAAATGGAACAAGAAATTCATCAGATTTCTGTGGAGGCACAGAAGACCACGAATATCCAAAGCAATCCTGAAGGGGGGAAAAAAAAAAGCTGGAGGTATCACTCTGCCTAACTTCAAATGATACTACAAAGCAACAGTAATCAAACCAGCATGGTATTGGCAGAAAACCGGACCATTCGAAGAGGACTGAGAGTCCAGAAATAAACCCCGCCTATATGGGCAAATAATATTCGATGAAGGAGCTAAAAAATGCATAATGGAGAAATGAAAGTCTCTTCAATAAATGGTGCTGGGAAGATGGGAAAGCCAGATGCAAGAGAATGAAATCAGACTGCTATGTCTCACCCATACACCCAAATTAACTCAAAATGAATAAAAGACTTAAATAAAAGCTCTGAAAAAATAATTTGCATAAATGAAAACATAGGTACCAAACTCATGGACCTTGTATTAAGAGAAGATTTTACGAATTTGACCTCAAAGGCAAGGGATGTAAAAGCAAAAGTAAATGAATAGGACTATATTGAACTAAAAAGTTCCTGCAGAGCACAAGAAACCATCAACAACAAGAACAACAAGAACAACAACAACAAAAAACAGGCAACCATCCGAATGGGAGAAGATATTTGCAAACAATGCCTCCGATAATGGCCTAACATCCAAAATGTAAAAAGAAGTCATACAATTCAATGATTAAAGGAAAAAAAAAACACACACACAATCCAATTATCAAATGGGCAGAGGACCTGAACAGACACTTATCCCAAGAAGACATACAAATGGCCAAGGGACCTATGAAAAGATGCTCAGCTTCACTAGCCATTTGGGAAATGCAAATCAAAACCACAATGAGATACCACCTCACGCCTGCTAGGATGGCTGTCATCGACAGGACAAGTAATAACAAGTGTTGAAGAGGTTGTGAGGAAAAAGAAATCTTCATACACTGCTGGTGGGAACATAAATTCGTGCAGCCCCTATGGAAAACATTATGGAGGTTCCTCAAAAAATTAAGAATACAATTACCATGTGATGCAGCAATCACACTCTGGGTACCTACCCCCAAAATTTGAAAGCATCTATTCGTAAAGATATATGCACTTCTATGTTCATTGCAGCATTATTCACGTTGCACAAGACGTGGAAACAACTGAAGTGTCCTTCGATAGATGATTGGATAAAGAAGTTGTGGTACATATATACAATGGAGAATTACCCAGCCACAAGAAAAGATGAAATACTGCCATTTGCAACAACATGGATTGATTTTGAGATTATCTTTCTGAATGAAATAAGTCAGACAGAAAAAGTTGCGATTTCACTTATATGTGAGATATAAAACTGAAAGCAAAAAACAAACATGACAAACAAACTGAGACTCATGGACACAGACAGTGGATTCGTGGTTATCAGAGGGAAGGGGTGAAGGGAGGAAGTAGGACAAGGTAAAGGTGATCAAATATATGGTGACTGAAGGAAATTGAACTTTGGGTAGTGAACACACAATGCAATATACATATGATGTTTTATTGTACACTTAAAAGTTATTTGATTTTATTAACCAATGACACCCTAAAAATGTTAATGTGAAAGGGAAAAAAAGAAAAAAAGAGAAAAATAAACTCAGAGACTGTGTGACTTGGTCACCACTGTATCCTTAGTGTGTACCACAAAGCCTGACACATAACCATTTGTTTAATAAATATATAACCTCTAAAAAATTCTAATATGTGTAACTGTAATCATAGAATTTAAAGGGAATGAGGCTGGAGCAAAATTAATATTTTAAGATATAATGACAAAGAGGATTACATATATGGTGACAGAGAAATTTGACATTGGTGGTGAGCACAGAATGCAATATACATGTGGCATATTATTGAGCTATACACTCAAAACCTACATGATTTTATTAAGTGATGTCACCTCAATAAATTTAATATAAAAGAAATTTTAAATACTTGAAATAAAAGTCTTTCAAATAAAGGCAAACAAAAGAATGTTAAAATTCATCTCAGATATATCAGTTTAATTTAAAAGGAAGCCAGAGAAGTGTATTTAACTTCATTTATCCATTCAACAAACATTTATTTTCTAGATGAGTAATATTATTTTCTGTATGCAAACAAAAAAAAATCTATGGGCCAAAAGAGAGAGAGAGGAAACAGAGAAAGAGTAAGTATGTGGAAATGAGGTATATAAACATACAAAAATATAATAAATTTTTATTGTGAAAAAATATATAATGGCTGAAAATATAAGAAATGTAAGCTTTAGACAATATAACTTCAAAGTAGGATTTCAATAAAGGAATAGATGAACAGACAAAGCTAGTCTAGGCACATCATGGTAAAACTACTAAATATTTAAGATAAAGAGAAAAAAAACCTTAAGACAGAGAAAACCTGTAGTGTATTGAAATGAGCAAAGCAACGAGTGAGAGCTAACTTGCAAAACACACACACACACACAATATGTGTTATGGACTGAATTGTGTCCTCTTAAAATTTTTACTGAAGTCTTAACATTCAATGTGACTATATTTGAAGACAGGAACTTTAAGGAGATAATTAAGGTTGAACAAAATCACAAAGTTGAAGCTCTAATCCAATATGATTGGTCTCCTTGTAAGAAGAGGAAGAGGCACCGGGGATGTGCATACACAGAGAAAAGGGCAGGGAAAAACAGAAAGACGAAGCCATCTGCAAGCCAAGGAGAGAGGCTTGAGGAGAAATGAAACATGCTGAAACCTCAGTCTTGGACTTCCAGCCTCCAAAATAGTAAGTAAGTAAGTAAGTAAGTAAGTAAGTAAGTAAGTAAGTAAGTAAAATACTTAAAAAAAATTGATAACTTGAAATTTGTAAATTTAATATGTGTAATATGTTACTCTGATACATTTACATATTGTAATATGATTGGCATTAAGGTAATATTTATCACATTACATCACTACAGTATAGTACCATTGACTATATTCATTATACTGTGCATTAAATCTCTGACTTATTTATTACTCATGCATTTGTACCCATAAACACCTCCAATCTTATCTCCCCACCCCATCCCAATAACCACTATTTTACTCTTTTTAAATAATTTGACATTTTTTAGATTCCATATAAATGATATCATGCAATGCTTTCTCTCTCTCTCTCTCTCTCTCTCTCTCTCTCTCTGTTTGACTTAGCATAATGTGCTCAAGGTCCATCCATGTTGTTGCAAATGGCAGGACATCTTTCTTTCTCATGGCTGAATAATTTTCATTGTGTGTATATACCGCATCATTTTTATCTGTTCATCTCTTGATGGGCATTTGGGTTGTTTCCATATCTTGTCTATTGTGAATGATTCTGCGATAAGCATGGATGCACATCTATCTGGTCAAAATCCTGTTTTCATTCACACTGGATATGTACTTAGAAGTGGAATTGCTAAATCATATCATAGATCTATTTTTAATTTTTGAGGACCCTTCATATTAGTCTATATAGTGGTTGGACTGATTTACATTCCTACCAAAAACATATAAGGGTTCCTTTTTACCCCATACTCACCAGCACCTGTTGTCTCTCGTCTTCTTGCTGATAGCCATTCTAAAAAGTGTAAAATAATATTTCATTGTGGTGGTGATTCCCATATCCCTGATAATTAATAATTTGAGCATATTTTTATGTGCATATTGACGATTTTGATGTTCCTTCTGGAAAACTGTGTATTTTCTGCCCATTTTAAATCAGATTTTGTTGTTGTTGTTGTTAATTTTTGTTTGTTCTTTATATATTTTATCTATTAACCCCTTATGCGATATATGGTTTGCAAATAGTTTCTCCCATTATGAAGGCTGCCATTTCATTTTGTTTATGTCCTTTGCTGTGCAGAAGCTTTTAAGTTTGATGTAGTGCCGTTTGTTGACTTTTTCTTTTGTTGTTTGTGCTTTCAGCATCATGTCCTTCAAATAACTGAAAAACCAGTATTGATGAGTTTCTTCCCTATGTCTTCTGATAGGAGTTTTACGGTATCAGGTCTTATGTTTAAGTCTTTGATTCATCTTGAGCTAATTTTTCTTATGGGATGTGAGACATGTGTCCTATGTCATTGCTCTGCATATGTTTAACGAGTTTTCCCAGAACCATAAGTTGAAGAGACTATCCTTACCCACATCGGTCTTCTTGGCTCCCATTTTGAATATTAGCTAGCCACAATTGCTGGGGTTTCATTCTGAGATCTCTATTCCGTTCGATCGGTCTATGTGCCTATTTTTGTGTCAGTACCATACTGTTTTTATTACTATGGGTTTGTAGTATAGTTTGAAATCAGGTAGTGTGATGCCTCCAGTTTGTTCTTTTTCTCCGAACTGCATTGGCTGTCCCTGGAATTTTGTAGTTCCATACAGATTTTAGAAGTGTTTATTCAATTTCCATGATGAATGTCTTTGGTATTTCGATGATAATTGTGCTAAATCTGTAGATGATATTGAATGGTACGGTCCTTTTAACAGCATTTATTATTTTGATCTGTAAATGCAAGGTGTCTTTGCATTTGTTTGTATCCTCCATTTCTTTCAGTAACGTTTGTAGTTTTTGTTATACAGATTTTCACTTCCCCGGTTAAATATATTAATAAGTATTTTATGGTTTTGGACCCTATCATGAATGGGATAGTTTATATCTTTTTCAGATGCATTGTTACTAGTGTAAAAGAATGCCACTGATTTCTGTAAGTTGATTTTGTAACCTGCCATTTTACTAAAATCATTGGTTTATTTAAACAATTTTTTATTGATTTTTTGGGATTTTTCCATATATAAGATCATGCCATCAGCAAATAGCAACAGTTTTACTTATTCTTTTCAGATATGGATATCTTTTATTTATTCCTCTTCCCTAATTGCTCTAGCGAGGACTTCCAGTACTATATTGAATAGGAGTGGTGACAGTGGGCAGCTATGTCTTGTACCTGGTCTCAGAGGAAATTCTTTCAGTTGCTCTTCATTGATTATAATGTTAGCAGTGAGGTTATTCTATCTGTTCTTTTTTATGTTGAGATATGTTCCTTCTATACCCAATCTGTTAAGAATTGTTTATGACAAACGTATTTTGTCAGATGCTTGTTCTGCATCTATTGAGATAATCGTGTGATTTTTATCTTTCATTTTATTTGTATGATGAATGAAATTCATTGGCTTGCATATGTTGAGCCATCCTTACATCTCAGGAATAAATCTCACTCAGTCAATAGTGTATAATTCTTTTAACGTGTTCTTCAATTTGATTTGCTAATATTTTGTTGGAAATTTTTGAATGCATATTTATCGGGAATATTTGTCTACAGTTTTCTTTTTTGTGATATCCTTATCTGGTTTTCACAGATAAACTTCTGAGGTGATAACTTTAAATACATATATGTCTTCTATGCTATGTAGATTGTTTGCATACAATTGGGTATAGTAGTCTCAATTCTTTGTACTTCTGAGGTATCAGTTGTTATGTCTTCCCTCTCATTTCTAATTTTATTTATTTGAGTTTTCTCTCTCTTTTTGTCAACTTTGTTTATCTTCTCAAATAACTCACTTTTAGTTTTGTTGAATCTATTGTTTTCCTAGTCTCTATTTCATTTATTTCTGCTTTTATTTTTATTATTTCCTTTCTTCTGTTATATTTTGACTTATTTTTTCAAGTTTCTTAAGGTGTAAAGGTAGGTTGTTTGAGATCATTCTAATTTTATCATATATGCATATATTGCACAAACTTTCCTCTCAGAAATGCTTTTGCTGGATTGCACAAAATTTGATTTGTTGTATTTTTATGTTCATTTGTTTTGTGACCACTTTTTATTTCCCTTTTGATTTCTTCTTTGACTCAATGGTTTCTTAGAAGAGTGTTGTTTAGTTTCCACATATTTGAAGATCTACTCGCTTTCCTCTTGCTGACTTCTAATATGATATCGTTGTTGTCAGAGAAGATAGTTGGCATAATTTCAGATTTCTTTAATTTCCTAAGATCAGTTGTGTAGTCTACAGTATCATCTATCCTGGAGAATGTTTTATGTGCACTTAGAAAAATGCTCTTGGGTGTAATGTTCTATATATGTCTGTTAAGTACATTTGTTCTAACATTTATTCAAAATCCAACATTTTTTTTTCTGTCTGGATGATTTATCTGTTGCTGATAAGTGGGGGCATTATTTATCTGTTGCTGATAAGTGGGGGCAGGCATCTACTTTTACTGTATTGCTGTATATTTCTACCTTAAGATCTGTTATTATTTGCTTAATGTATTTTGGTGCTCAGATGTTGGAAGCGTACATATTAATAATAGCTATATCTCCTTAATATGTTTGCACCTTTATTATTGTATAATGACCTTCTTTGTCTCTGTCACCATTTTGGATTAAAGTATATTTTGTCTGATATAGGTATGGCTACACCTACTTTGTTCTGATTATCATTTGCTTGGAGTATCATCTTCCACCTCTTCAACTTGAGGCTATATCTTTGAAGCTGAAATGAGATTCCCAAAGGCAGCATACAATTGGGTCATGTTTTTCAATCCATGCAGTCACTGTGAGTCTTTCGATTCGTGATTTCGATCTTTTACATTTAGGGTGATTATTGATATATGAGTACTTAGTACTGCCATTTTATCTTTCGTTTCTGGTTGTTTCATATTCCATTGTTTCCTTTTCCATTTCTTTCTGTCTACCCTTTTAAGTTGGTGGTTGTCTATGATGAGTCATTCAGTTTCTTTCTTTTTTTCTTTTTCCATATTTTGTGTCTTTGGATTTGTATGTCTAGTTTCCCACCCCCCCCCTAAATTTGGGAAGTTCTCAGCTATTATTTCTTTAACTCCTCTGACCCTTTTCTTTTTATATTCTCCTGCTGGAATACCCATTATTCTTATATCAGCTCACTTAATGAAGTGCGATAGCTTTCATAGGGTTTTTTCATTTTTTTTAATCTATGTTCTCTCTCCTCTTCCACTTGAATCATTTATAGGTTCCTATCTTAAGATCACATATTCTCTCTTCCATCTGCTCTGATCATTTATCAACACTTTCTAATGCATTCTTCCTTTTATTTATTTAGTTCTTCAGCTTAAGAATTTCCTAGTTTTTTTTTTTAATATAATATCTTTGGTAAAGTACTCCTCTGTTTATAAATTTTACCCCCTAATTTACTGAATTGCCTTTCTGAGTGAGAAAATAAATTTCTGTTCTTTAAGCCACCCAGTCTGTGGTATTTAGATATGGTGACCCTATCAAACTAAGACGCAATAGAGGCCAGAAAATAGTAGAATAATATCCTTAAAGAGTTAAAAAAAATGATCATTGTTAACATATAATTATATCTCTATAAAATTATTATTCACAAAGAAAGACAAATGAAAGTAATATGCAGACAAAAAAATAATTTTTTGATAGAGATCTCACACAAAGAAATAATAACTGAAATGCCTTAGTCTAAATGCAAATAAATTCAGACAAACTGGAATCCCAAAAGGAAAAAAAAATAAAGGAAAAATAAAGATAAAGAGCAACATAAAATTATTGTATTCAATGTTGATAATGTCTTGTGGCATTTAATATAAAATTAAATAAAATTAAATTCAGTTAATACAATGATCAAAAATATGGGGTAGCTTAAATGTTTATTGTTCTAAGTTTGTAACATTGTGGAGAAATGGTAAAAACACTAATTTATAGCACATCTTAATATATGAATTTTACACACTTTATCCCTAGATTAATCATTATTTTCTACTACTGATTCCATTTATATAACATTTTTATACATAGCATTTTTTTTATTCAATTACAGTTGACATTCAACCTTATTTTAGTTTCAGGTATACAGCATAGTGGTTAAACATTTATGTAACTTATGAAGTGATCTATCTGATAAATCCAATGCCCACCTGGAACCATACGTAATTATTATAATATTATTGACTATTTTTTATGTGCTGTACTTTACATCCCTATAACTATTTTGTAACTACCAACTTGTACTTCTTAACCACCTTACCTTTTCCACCCAGTCTCCCAACCCCTACCCATCAAACAACCATCAGTTTGTTCTCTGTATCTATGAGTCTGTTTCTGTTTTGTTTGTGTATTTTGTTCATTAAATTCCACATATAAGTGAAATCATATGGTATTTGTGTTTCTCTGTCTGACCAATTTTACTTAGCATAATACCCTCTAGCTTAATAATTATTAAAGTAATAAAAATGCATCAATGCTAAGCTAATACGAAATACAAATTCAAGAGCATAAAATACTTGATTATACCTAAATAAAACAAGGTAGGGAAGATAAACTATGGAATAGGTGTGAAATTGAAATAAATAGCTCAATTATTAAAATTATGTATATTAGCTATATTACATATATTACATCTAATATACATAATTAAGTTAAATTTAAAAAAAAAGAAAAATCAAATTAAAAGGCAAAGACTGACTGGATAAAATAAATTACAGGACGTCAGAAGTATGGCAGAGTGAGGGATGTCCCTGGATCTCTTCCCTTGAAATAACAATGAAGCTGAACATCTAAAACTCAACAAATAACATCTAACCAGCACACAAGCACATCCGAGGGACTGATATGCTCACAAGAGCTTCCAGAGGTCAGAACACTGGGAGTCTGGGAGATAGATTGGGAAGAACAAAGAAGCCGCCTCATGTCAGCCAGATATAACCGCAGGAGGAGGGGGAGGGGAGAAATTGTGGCTTGTACCCTAAACATCTCTGCCTGAGGGATCAGCAAGTTCCAACACAATGGAGCCTAGGCGTCAGGGCAGAAAGCAGAGCGAGAACTTAGTGAAGAGGGACAACAGCTGTATTTTAGCAGCCATGATTGTAAAGCGGGAGGCTAAGAACCAGAGAATAGCAGCAACACCCACCCACCAATCCAGAGTACGCCCTTCCTCCACCCCATATCCTCCCAAACTTACCATCCTGGAGACCCAGCAGGATTTGAGCAAACGGTAGCAAAACACAAACCACTGTCAGAAAGACTGGCAGGGGCTGGGACCAAAGAAGCCAATCATGAATATTTAATACACCAGAGAGGAAAAAGGCATTATTATCTTTAAAACAGAGATCCAAGAGACTTGGGTGCAATCTACTGGAAATCACACAAAAAAACAAACAAACAAAACACTCTATCAACAGGCTGCTATATAATAAATCTTTCTGGGGGAAAAAAGAAAAGCAGAGTACACTCCCATCAATGCCAGGTGGAAAAATAGTCCATCAATCACCATGAACAACCAAAGTGACTAGGTGGCCGGGAAAGAAAGAGAAAATCTGCAGAAAATAAGCTTATAGGCATAAAAATATACTAATTAAATGACAGAGAATTCAGAATGGTACTTTTGAAAAAAGTCAATGAGATCCAAAACAACTCATATCAACAATTTCAGGAATTGAAAACAACAACAACAACAACAACAACATGAGCAGAATGAGTTATTTATCAAGAAGAATGAAACCCTAAAAGAGAAACAAATAGAACGTCTGGAGATGAAGAACACACTAAAAGAGATGAAGAGTGAAACATCAAGCAAAAGAAATATAGCTGACCAGATGGAGGAAAGAATCAGTGATATCAAAGACAGAAACCCAGACATAATTCAGAAGGGAGAAGAGAGAGACCAAAGAATGAAAAATAATGAAAGAGAAATAGAGCTGGCCGACATCATCAGGAAAGACGACATAAGAATAATGGATATACCAGAAGGAGAAGAAAAGGAGAAGGGATCAGAGAGCATATTAAGACACACAGATGATGAGAATTTCCCAAATCTAAGGAATGAGCTAAAGCTTCAAATCCAAGAAGTCAACAGAACACCCAGTTACCTTAACCCAAAAAGGCCTGTCCAAGACACGTTATATTAAAATGATCAAAAATTAATGGCAAAGAAAGAATTCCCAAGGTGGCCAGGGAAAAGAAGACAATATCCTATAAAGGAAAACCCATTGGACTATCTTTGGACTTCTCAGCACAATCCTTACAAGCAAGAAAGGAGAGAAACCAAATATTCAAACTACTAAATGAAAGGAATTACCAGCTAAGAATAATGTATCCAGTAAAGCTCTTCATTTGATATGAGGGAGAAATAAAGACCTTCACAGACATAAAATGTTGAGGGAATTCTTGACTAATAGGCATGCATTACAGGAAATACTGAAAGGGGTCAATACTGAAAGGGGTATATATAATTAATCTATGAGTAAGATGACTAGCAGGCAGACAGAAGCAAGATAATGCAATGCTTATTAAGAACAGGTTATTTTAAGCTTGAACGATAAGAGAATTACTCTTGTAAATTAGAAATGAATGTTCGGCACACATAAGGACAACTGAGACATCAATAATGGAAAAGAGAAGGAGTCAAAGACCCAAATTCACAAAGGGGAATAGAGATAAGGCACATGTAGAAGAAAATGATCTACCGTCTATATATATATATATATATATATATATATATATATATAACAATTCTTGAAATATTCATAATGGTAACCACACACCAAAGATCCAGAACTGAGTTACATAACATAAAACAAGAAGGACCAGAGAAAAAATCCACAAAGCTCCACGAAGGTAAAATTGCAGACAAAAACACAAGGGCAAAGAAACAGTGGAAATACCGAGCTACCAGGAGAGGGAAAAAAAAAAAAGATAAAACGGCTATAGCAAAACCTCATATGTCAAAAATCACCCTGAATGTAAATAAACTCAACTCACCAGTAAAAAGACACAGAGTTACAGATTGGATCAAAAACCAAAACCCAAACATATGCTGCCTCTTGGAGACACATCTCAGTTCCAAAGATAAATATAGACTCAAAGTGAAAGGGTGGACGATGATAATCCAAGTGAATGACATTCAGAAGCAGACAGGAGCAACAGCACTAATATTGGACAAAATAGACTTCAGGATAAAAAAGCTAAAGAGAGATATTGAGGGACACTTCATAATGATAAAAGGAATTATATACCAAGAAGACATAACATATATTAATACCTATGCTCCCAAACAGGGAGACCCAAAATATATAAGCAATTACCAGCAGAACTAAAGGGAGTAACTGACCAAAACACTATCATAGTAGGGGGCCTAAATTCTCCACTGTCAGAGATGGACAGATCTTCCAAACAGAAAACCAATAAGGAAATAACATCCTTAAATGAAACATTAGAACAATGAGAACAATGAGAACAAATATTTACACATATTTTTTACAAAACGTTTCAACTAAAAACAGCTGCTTATACATTCTTCTCTAGTGCACATGGAACATTCTCAGGGATTTACCACATACTGGGACACAAAACTAGCCCCAACAAATACAACAGGATTGGAATCATACCCACCTTATTCTCTGATCACAATGCTTTGAAGCTGGAGATCAACTGTAGAAACAAAGTGGGAAGAACCACAGATACATGGAGATTAAACAACATGCAACAGAAGAATGAATAAGCTAGAGAAGAAATAAAAAGAGAACACAAGAGATACAAAGAAACAAAAGACAATGGTAGTACAACATATCAAAATTTGGGGGACATGACAAAAGCGGTAATAAGCGGAAAGTTCATATCATTACAGACCTATCTCAAAAAACAAGGACAAGTGCAAATAAACAACCCTTCATCTTACAAGAAAAAAAAAAAACTAGAAAAACAAATGAAGCCTGAAATCAGCGGAAGGAAGGAAATCATCATAATTGGAGCAGCATTAAAAAAAAAAAAACCTGAGAACAAAAAGACAATAGAAAAAAATAAATGCAATAAAGAGCTGGTTCTTTCAGAAGATTAATAAAATGGACAAACCCCTGGCTAGATTCACTCAAGAAAAAAGAGAAAAGACACAAATAAATGAAATCAGTGATGAAAGAGGAGAAATTACAACAGATACCATGGAAACACAAAGGATCGTATGATAATACTGTGAAAAAGTATATAACACCAAATTTAATAACTCAGAATAAATGGACTAGTTCTTGAAAAAGATACAACCTTCCTAGAATAAATTAAGAAGAACTGGAAACTCTAAATAGACCGATCAGCTGTATGGAAATTGAAACAATCATCAAAAACCTCCCAAAAAGTAAAGGTCCAGTAACAGATAGCTTCACCGGTGAATTCTACCAAACATGCAAAATAGGTTTAATACCTTTTCTTCTCAAACTCTTCCGAATAATTGGAGAGGAGGCAATACTTTCTAACTCATTTCATGAGGCCAATATTATCCTGATACCAAAACCTGCTAAAGATAACACACAAAAGGAAAACTGCAGACTAATATATCTCATGAACAGAGATACAAAAATCCTAAATAAGATACCAGCAAACCGAATACATTAACACATTTAAAAAGATTATACACCATGATCCAGTGGGCTTCCTCACGAGGGCATTCCTATACAGTAATAATGAATGGTCAGAAAAAGAAATGAAAATAAATCATTTTGCAAGTGTGACAAAAATTAATAAAACGCGTAAGGATAAACCTAATGAAACATGTAAAGAACCTATATCATGAAAACTATAAGACCCTATTAAAAGAAATTGAAGAAGATACAAAGAAATGGAAAGATATTTCATGTTCTTGGATTGAAAAAATCAACCTAGTTAAAATGAGCATATTACCTAAAGTACTATACAGATTTAACACAATCCCCATCAAAATCCCATCGTCATTGTTTTTAGAAAATAGAACAAAAAACATTAGATTTGTATGGAAGCACAAAAGACCCCAAATTGCCGAAGCTATCCTGAGAAAAAATGAACGAGGTTGGAGGCATCACTCTGCTCAACTTCAAATTATACCATAATGTGACGATAATCAAAATGACACAGTGTTGACAAAACAAAGACAAAAACAAAACAAAAAAACAGACACACAGACCAATGGAACAGAATTGAGAGCCCAGAATTAAACCCCCGTGTATATGGGCGAATACTTTTGATAAAGGAGCCAAAAACATACATTGGAGAAAGGCAAGCCTCTTCAATAAATCATGCTGGGAAAACTGAAAGGCTACATGTAAAAGAATGAAACTAGAATGTTGTCCATCACCACACACCAAAATTAATGCAAAATGAATTAAGGACCTGAATACAAGACCTGAAAACAATAAATCGCATAGAAGAAAACATAGGAACTAAACTCAAGGACCTGGGACTTACAGAGAAATTTGTGAATTTGACCTCAAAGGCAAGGGAAGGCAAAGCAAAAATAAAGGACTGAGACTACATCAAACTAAAAAGCTTCTGCACAACAAAAGAAAACATCAGCGAGGCAGAGACAACCATCCATTTGGAAAAATATATTTGCAAACAATGTTTCCAATAAGAGCCTAATATCAAAATATACAAAGAACTCATACAACTCAATAACAACAAAGAGACAAACAATCCAATTAAAAAAATGGGCTGAAGATCTGAAGAGACAGTTCTTTCAAGATCACATACATATGGCCTACAGACGTATGAGAGGATGCTTAACTTCACAAGCTATTAGGGAAACACAATCAAATCCAAAATGAGATACCATCTCACACCTGTTAGAATAGCTGTTATCAACAGGACATGTAATAACAAGTGTTGGAGGGGATGCGGAGAAAAAGGAACCCTCATACACTGCTGGTGGGACTGAAAATTGGTACAGCCACTATGGAAAATAGTATGGAGGTTCCTCAAAGCATAAGAATTGATCTACCATATGATCCAGCAATCCCTCTACTGGGTATTTTCCCCAAAGACTTGAAAACCCAGATCTAAAAATATATTTGCATACTGATGTTCATAGCAGTATTATTCACGGTGGCCCAGACATGGAAGCAACTGAAGTGTCCTATGACAGATGATTGGCTAAAGAAGCTGTGGTACATATATACAATGGAATATTACGTAGCCATAAGAAGAAATGAAATACTGCCATTTGTGACAATGTGGATTGACTTCGAAATAACCATGCTAAGCAAAATAAGCCAGACAGAAAATGTTGAAAATCACATGATATCACTTATATGTGGGATATAAACCTAAAAGCAACAAATGAACAGGACAAAAAACAAACAAACAAACAAAAAACAGAGACTCATAGACATGGACGATCAGCTAGTGGTTACCAGAGGGTGGGGTGGAGCGGGGAGAAGGAAGATAGATGGGGTAAAAGGGGTCAAATATGTAGCGACAAAAGAAATCTAACTATGGGCGGAGAACAAACAATGAATTATTTATATGCCTTACTGTTGAATTGTACACCAGAAACTTACTGGATTTTATTAACCAATGTCACCATAATAAAAAAATATATATTTTTTTAAATGATCAGGGGACCTGGATAGACACTTCTCCCAAGAAGATATACATATGGCCAACAAACATATGAGAAGATGCTTAACTTCACTAGCTATTAGAGAAATGCAAATCAAAACCGCATACTGTTTTTCATAGTAGCTGCACCAGTTTATATTCTCACCAAGAGTGCACAAGAGTTCCAATTTCTCCACATCCTCGCCAACATTTGTTGTTTCTTGTCTTTTGGATGATAGACATTCTAACAGGTGTGAGTTTCTAAAAAAAAAAAACATTTAAGCGAATTTTTAAATCTTATTCATAGAACAGGTTTGCATGTTAACAGTGATCCTCTGTAGACATTGCTTTAATTACAAAAGAAATTATTGGTGGCAATATTTAGAGAGAACCGAATGCATCGATTTTCCCTCAAATTATATAATCCTTTCAATATTCTACTTGTGTTTGTTTTCCCAAATACCTCATGTGAGTTGCTCTTCATTTTCCCTTCACAGAATTTATCAGAATTATATATATATATATATATATATTGAATACACACACACATATATATACATATATATCATAAATATATATTGAATACACACATATATATATATATATACATATATATATATATTCAATAACGTTATTATTTATAAAATATCGACCAACCACTGATCTATGAGTTTCAGAGGGGTAATAAGTGTGTCTGTCTTGATCACTCCTACATTTGCGATGTCTGATAAATACATTTAAAATTAATTAGTTAATTAATTAATTATTTTCTGGACTCTAGTCTGAGTTCTATAATAAAAGGAGAGAAAGTGCTATGAGTAAAAACTGAAAGAGCTATCCACTTCAAGCTCTGTAAACTACGGAAGAGCAAGCACTGTTTTCTTAACTATTTGGAAAAACATAACACTAAAAAAGGTAGAGACAGATAAATGACAAATACCCCACCCCTTGCTTTTCAATGGAATATGGTGGTTTTTGACCTGCTAAGTACTCCAAAAAGTAACTACACTGTTACTTTCAATCCTTAGAGTCTCCAACTATCAACAATAGGCCGGCACCCAGCAGAAGCATCAGTGTGGTCTTATGGGAGCAACAGTGCCAGGAAATATGTAGCAATAATAATTAGAGAAGGGCTAAAATAGAAATTCATTCTTTAAATACAGATTATTAAAGTATCTAAATACATGTGTGATGTGGCCCCGAAATGTGGATGAATCACTTTTCATAATAGTAGAGCCTTACAATGGACTGTAAATGCAACAACATGTGAAGAAAAGTTAAGTACTATTTTTGAGTTCCTAACATGTTCCTGGTTCTTTAACGTCAGTTATCTCATTTAAATCTCATCACAGCACTGCAAAATAGACACCTGTATCACATTTTACATGTGAGAAAACTTGAGTTACTTGCAAAAGATAGCACAACTAGTAAGTGTTGGAGCTTCGATTCAAACCTAGATTGTCTAACTCCAAGTTCTTTCAGTTTAACCATTATGTCTACTTTGTCCATGTAGAGAGGTAATCTTTCTTTAGTTATGTGTGTTGTGCCCTGGGTACAAGAAATCTATATTACTTCCGTTCCTTGGGATTGAAAACAACATGCAGACAAATGTAGCTAGAACTTCAGAAATATTCCCTAGAGGCATACAGAGATTCGCCTTGCTTTGAAATTGTTGGAATGATCATAGGTACATGGCAAAGAGCAGAAGACAAATAAAACTCTTATCTCAGCTTCCATTTGTGATCTAACTTATTTTTTTTTAATTAAATTTGTTGGGGGTGATGTTGGTTAATAAAATTAGATAGGTTTCAAATGTACAATTAAGTAATACAGCATATGATAATTTCATTGTGTCTTCACCACTCAAAGTTAAATTTTCTTCCGTCACTATATACTTGACCCTCTTTACCCTTATCTGCCTTATTCATTTATGTAATAAGTATGTTTGAATACATCGATCAGGTGCCTATTCTGTGCCTAAAGATTCTTTAAGGACTAGTATCATGTATAACTGAATTCTGAAAACTCATTTAAGGTTTAGTCTGAGGATCTAGTAAAGCTCTACTTGACTCTCCATTAGTGTCTGAAATTCCACCGTAAGTGGGATTATTTATTACAAGACTTCATTACTATTAAAATGTTAATGTTCCTGTATGAGATAACACTGTGTAACAGACATTACTTTTGTTTGCTGATATTTGCTAACTCTTCACTTTCAGGAACATGGTACTTCCCTGAGATTTTGAGATTGTCTGACTTGGCTTGGCAAAGATACGTGAGTGAAAATGATGTATGTCACTTCCAGGTAGACATCATTAAGAGCCAGTGAGAAAAATCATTATGTTTTTTCTTGCTTCAGCAATTTTGAAAGTACATGTTGATATAAAACTGCAAACTGAGTCATAATATAAAGAATAGTTAATTTAGGGAGTTGCCCAGACACACAATGGTCTTCAAATGCATTAGAAGTAAACCTTTGATCTTTTAAACCATTGAAATTTTGGTCCTTTGTTTCATTTAATTTTTGTTTGCTTTTTACTGCACAGCGTAGCTTATCTCAAGGCATACATAATATTATCCAATAACAGCCAACAATGGTATTTCAGTATATCTGTGGAACATTCTATGTATGCATATATCTGTGCCTTTGCTCATACTGTCCCTTCTACTTAATTTCTGCCCCCCTCCAACCTCATTTCTCTTAAAAGCTTTCCCAAGCAGAATTAATAACCCTGCTGTCTGGTCTCTGTTAATAAGTTTTTTTTTGTCATCATAGCATTTACTACATTCTATAATTGTGTAGATGACACTCTACCTCATCATACTAAAGCTTCTTGCAGAGATTGTGCTAGATTTATTCCACATCACTTTGTCCAGTCATTGGTGCATAGTACATAAATGTTTATTAACTTAAAATTACTAGAATTCTACAAAGAAGAGAGGGATCTCCACTTGATTTGAGGAATGTTTGACAAAATCTCACAATTTTACCACAGGTTAGTGTTTCTTTTTATGTCAACCGGGAATTGGCCTCCAATGCCGTTAGATCTCAGGAACTTTACTTTGCCTATAAAATAAACCTGAGGCAGGTCTGTGAGACAGCTACTTCTTCAAGTTGAAATCACATTTAATTTTTTTAACTTTTCTCAGCCTCAGTTCCTCCTTGTGAATCTTTTCATTTACTCTCCCACTATCAAGTGATTAGTTTATATATTATTTGCAAGTTCAAAAATGTGATTGAGAAAAGTCTGATTGGTCCAAAAAAAAATCCATATTGTCCCTACGTGGGCAAAATCTTTGGTTACATGCTACATATAGATTAGCGGGCCTTGGATAAGTTGTAGCCATTCCGTTCAATCAGCTGTGACTGGGGACTGAGGGACAGGTAAAATTCATCCACACCTTTCCCTTGTGGTAGGTGAGTCGCACGATAAAGATAGCAGATGCCTTTGCTGAATGCCTTTATGGTACCATCAGGGTACTAAAAAGAGCAATTCAATAATGCAAATGGGAATTTTTAAAACTATAAAACAAACAAGAAATATCTCTTTGATATATAAATTCTGCTTGTATTTTGGAACAAAACAGATAATTAATGTTTCAAAATAAATACGCAGATACACTATGGCACATAATTCAAAATTGTCATGAAGCATTTAAGTGAAAAAGAGTTTTTAGAGTAAAATAACTCTCATAAAGGACCACGCAAGCCCCAAGGAATATGCATTCACTTCCTTCTGGCATTTGGATCTTCCAGTGAACAAAAAAAACATGAAGCATTAAATATAATAATAGCTACCAATAGCAGTTCTCATTTATTGAGAACTTAATATATTTTATATGCATTACTTCATTTATTCTTATTTACAGGTAAGGATACTTATGCCCAATAATGAAGACTTATTTGGACAGTTACACAACTACCGATGTGTGGAAACGGTATTCAAACCCAGTTCATGACTCTGGAACCCTTATTCTTAGTCATTAGCATATATAATTTTGACCTGTCTTACCTTGAAAATGTTCAGGTGCCATTCACTGTTATCTCATAGCAACCTCTGCCTCTGCAAACAGGGGGAAGAGGCAATAAATAAAGCTATAGTGTTCAATTTTATCATCACATTAATGTCACCCTGAGAACTTAAAAAAAAAATCAATGCTTCAGTCTCTTGGTTTCTTAAAAATTACATGTGATAATACTGATCATCACTGATGGTGATCAATATTGATGTTTTAAAATATTAATGCTCCAGATACTTGCTATTCAAAGTGTGGTCCCTGGATCAATAGCATTAGCATCATCTGGAAGTTTGTTGGCAATGCAGAATCCCACTCTGGACCTCTTGTATGAGAATCTGCATTTTAAAAAGATTCCATGGCAATTTATTTGCACATGAACAATTGAGAAGCACTAATATAAAGCAGTGCTTCACAAATCTGACAATCATCTGGACACATTATGAAAATATGGATTCCTGGGACACAAAGAAGTCTACTGAATCAGAATATTCAAATTAGTGTACCAAGGTGGCACTCATTCCAAAGGTACCTTTCATCAATCCCGCTCACCACTGCCATCACCACAGTGTGCCTATCAGCTGTTAGATGGTCCCACTGTCAAAGACTGCTTTTTTTTAAATTTAAAAGTTAAGTGGTTGAATTTCACACTTGAAACCTATTTAACTTTATTAACCAATGACACTCCAATAAATTTAATAGAAAAAGTTGTCAATACATTCAACAATGAGGATAAATAATAAAATACCAAGAAATGTCATACGCAATGGATTAATGAGTAGGCCCACATCAAAATCATTCCTGCCCCCTAGCAGAGGCCAAATATCTCTGGGAATGGGACACATAAAGGAAACATTTCAGTGGGAATGAAGAAAAGAAGACGAACAGAAGAGAAGGACATATCCTGAGAATGGTACATTGCCTAAAGATTAAATTTCCAGAATGAGAGAGCAGTCTTTGTGTGAAAGAGCAGCTGAAAGGAGAAATGAGGGACTAAAGACATCTTATCTTTTGTTACAATTTTGCCAGGAACTGGTGTTTTAAAGGAGAGTTGATATCAAGGACATTCAGCAAAGCTGTCTGAAAAGAGATAGGCTAGTCAGCCTGTCCATATGATCTTCAATTACTTTTTGATATCCTAGGACTTTGGAAAATGGCCTTTGAGATGAGGACGCCCAATGTACCAATAGTCACTCATTTCAGTTGTTCAATCAATAGTATAACTGTTTCAACCAAGCCCTAGAATAGGAAGGTTGTGCACTGAGGTGAAGAGAAGTATTATTCTTGTTAAGACTGAATGAATAATTCTTAATTACCTCACGAATGATGATCTTTATTGTGAGAAGGGTGAATTTAATGTGCTAGGCAGCATCTCTTAACTTATAAGACATTACTTTCCTCTGAATGAGTAATCCACTCCAATGAGTAATGCTGCTAATTGAATAGCTCTTTTATGTACTTCGATAGGTGTTCTACCCTTTTCATACATAGAAATACCAGCTTCCAAACAATAGCCATATTTCCATGTCAGCCAAATCATACTTACTGTAGGTGGCAGTTTTGGGTTTGTGGCATGAATAAAATAAGTGAGTTTTCCTACTGATACATATTATAGAAGAGAACACATTTATCTAAATATGCAATATTTCCCCAGCACCTGTGTTAATGTAACTTACCTTAATATTATTCTAAATCATAACTAGCCTAATGAAGAATGTGAAGGGCTGCATGAAAAAGTAGTCAGAGTAAATCAACGAGGACTTGGGGACATTTAGAAGCATGTAATGGAGTGTCAGCAGCTTGTCTAAGGAGAATCTCTAAGAGTTAATGTATTCTTAATAAAAGCATGAGAAATTAGATGTAACATTTGTGTCATTTATTTGTCATTATAAACAAAGAGAATCAATGAATCACATGTTTTTTGGGAAGAATATTGAATACTTCCTATTTCAATTTGCACTGGCAGTACAATAATTGAATCCTCGCTATAACATCCCCACCAATTTGTTGTTGCCCAACACATACATAAGGCCACTCTCACCTGAGACAGTTCAATCTTCCTTCAACTGTGCCTCTTTCTTCCATAATTTACAGCCACAAATCTCCCTCCCTTTATATTCCATCCACTGGCCCTGATTCTAAGCATTCTAGAAACCTAGACTTTTCTCCGCTTTAAGCTTTTACATAAACTTATCCTGATCATTCTTAGATTTATCTTTTTCTGTTCACATATGCCTAGTTTATTCAACTAATTTTTCTGTCATAAAGTTTTAAATCCTTAATCTTAATTATTCTCCTCCAAATATGCTCCTACTTTCCCCTCTTAATCTCAAAACCTGAAAATCACACACCAATTTTTTATCTCACTCATGTATTGACATTCTTAAAACAGAAAAGAAAAGCATTATAGGAACATAAAATATATGAATCGATATCACCACTCTCTGTTTTCCAGCATTGGACATCATAGGAATACACTCAACTTATCACTTTTTAAATGGCCAATAACTATACTCAATACATTATGGCAAAATGACTAAACAACAATAGCTCTTGAAACGTTTAAGGTATCCATTGGGTAAGTCACAAAGAAAAAATGATAGAAGCACATCCTAACAGAAAACAATTTTATTAGAAGACTTCTAATAAAGACTTCCATAATGCTTTTGAACTTCCAGGTGATTATTGAGTGCCCAATATTGTACAAGATACCATCTGGTCTATACACATATTTATTGTCCTAGCTCTAAAGGCAAGACAGTACCTGTTTATGCCAATTGTCTCGGCAAAATTAATAGCATCTCTTTTAACAAAAGTGCCCTAGTTTGGACAACAAAGTATACAACCACCTTACTTATGTAAAATACAATACCCAGGAAACACTTGCTTCTCTGTAACAATGTATGGTATTCAATATTGCAAAAGTCCCAAGGGGAGAGAATTTATAACCCCTGAGAAAATGAGTAAAGTAGAGCTTGACTAGTCATTTACCAAATGTTTCCCTTCTGTACCCAGACCGACAGCTAAACTACATTTCCCAGATCCCCCTGAAGTCAGGCGCAATCATACCAATGAGTTCTTGGCAATAAAATTTTTGGATGAAAATGACATATGCCACATCCAGACCTAATTAATAAGAGCTTCTCACACAATATCCCATGTTTTCTCTCTTTCTCCATCTGCCAAGTGAATGGAGAGTACTCTTGAACTCTAGAGAAATTGTAGAATCACAAGTTGGAAGGATCATGGGTTCCTGAATGACTGTGCTGGGCAGAGACCCCATCCAACTCACTGAATCACATGAGCACATAACATGAAAATTGAACATTTATTGTATTAAGCCAGTGAGATTGAAGCTTGTTTGTTACTGTAGTTAGCCTAACATGATCAGGGCAAGCAGCATGAAAGTTAGCTCTTGATGAAAATCTCCCTTTTGTTTAACATTTTCCTACTCTAATGCTTTCAAGTTGGCTAAAACAAAAACAAAAACAAAACAACAAAAACATAAAATTGGAAGTGAATATGTTCCCAGAACAATACTTCCATTCAAGAACATTAGGTGGGAGAGTAAAGTAAAGCCTTTGGGACTTATGACCTCTTTATAGAGCAGAGTTTGTTTATGGTAACATAATAGGCCAATTGCTTGTTCTACCAGCTACAGAGAGTGTACAAAGACCACTTAGGTTACCAAGTTCACTTTCTTAAATGATGTCTCTTCCTTCCCAGGGAACGTATAGGTTTCTTCATCTTTGTTTTTTTTTTCTTTAACTTATTGTTCTTAATTTGCATTTTGTGGAATTTGATGTCATTTTTAAAATTGTTTAAGATGCCTTTTAAAAGAATTATGGAAGGAATAAAAGGGGAAAAGACCTTTCATTGGCATTTGCTTATCTGTCCCACAATAGATATTCTTGTAGGTTAATCATTTGTTTGGACCCACTAGAAACACTGGATTGTCATAAATGTGTTGTCATCACATTTTAATATAATTTCTCCCAGGAAAATGCATAAAATAATTGTAAAGTTTTAGCTCATTTAGAAATTGATGCATTTAAAATATAGATATAACTTTGGCTGTTTTTGGTCAGTCTTATCTACAAATAGATCAATGAAAATAGTGTATATTCTCAAAGTTAAAGAGACAGATGCAAATTATACATTATTTATTAAAAGACATCAAGTGGAAATATCTTTATGTTTTAACACAATTTTTAATCTCAAAATCTACTCATTTCCCTCCTCTGCCTTAGTAAATTTGGTCTACAATTATTATTGTATTCTTTCTTTGATAACCAAATTATTCACAAAAATTCAGGGTCATTATCTCAACATTAGGTTTGTGTATTGATATTGAGATTATTAGGCAATTAAGTTGATAGCTATTTTTTAACTAAATCACAAATATTAACTCCTGTTTACAAAATTATTTCATACAAAAACAGATATAGGTCAAATCAATATTAAGCAAGGTTTGGTTTCTTTAGGCACTAGTTAACCCATCAACTACATTTCTAATCTACCTCAAAAGCCCTTGAAGCTCAGCAATCATCCTGACAAAAATGAATCAATACTTCTCATTGTCTAGCTGTGTCAACTGGTAGTTGTGACACTGTGGAAAACTGAGTCTGAACAAAGACCCATTTAACTCTCTTTTTTTTTCTTCAGCAAGTGTCCTCATCCCCGGAGGAATGAGGGGTCCCAGCACCAACCAGCTTTCCTTGCCCAGGGTTTCAGTGCCAGGAAAAGAAGTCCTCACACCTTCTGACTGTGAAAAACAGCGAAGATTGTGGCTGAATGAGACAGAGGGCAGCTGGAGTTGCAGGCATTTTTTTCTTAAGAGGCTCATCTGCAGATTTACTTGCCGATGACTCAGTTGCTCTGAGCTCCAGCACTAGGGTAGCAGCTTGAAAGGCACCAAAGACATATGGGTAGTCTGGCTTCAGGGCAAGGACTGGAGGGGCAATTTTCTGCCAGACAGAAGTGCTGGCTGAAGTCATTATTTTTTTGTTGAGCCCTTCCTAACCCAGCTTGCAGATGGAGGCAGATGCCATATCTGAGTCTCCATCAACCTGGCTAATACTGGTTGGCCCACGCTGGTGACTATCTGAGACCCTGCCTCACCTAAATTGCAGCCACACCCAAGTTGCTTTCAGTGGATCTTACATACAAATGGCCTGTTTTGGCTCATGCTGTGGACATTTCTGAAATCTCTCAAAGGTTTGTAAAACCTAACCAAGCAACATCTGGCCTTAGTGTGCCCCATACCTCTTTGCTGAACAGCCTCAAGGACAGCACTAGTGGCAACCTGCCTCAGTTTGTGGCTTGGGCTCTCAAGGCACATCCAAGCTTAGTGTGGGTGGTGGCTATCTGCGTTTTGCTTGGTAGTTTATGCCAGGTGCCCTTGGGAAGATACAGGCTGCAGCTGAACTTGGCCTGAGTCAGGGCCCCTCCTAGCAGGCCCCGGCCTGCATACCTGGTGGCCGGTTCTGGTCTGAGCCAGAGCACCACCTGGGGCCACGCCTGAGGACAACACACCCAAAGGGCAAACTGGGCAAGCAATAGAGCCTTGCTAAAGCAAATCCTGTTTCATAGGGTCAGCCTCTGCAAAACAGCTCCTCCACTATAGTCACGGTTAGTACTCATGACCAAGTCATCCCAAGGGTCAACTCCTTCCACTGACATGCAAACAGCAAACAATGCTCAACTACAACAAGAAGCCACATGCAATCCATACAAGAGACACACCTGGAGCATTTGGCTCAGGTGACCAGGAAAGACTGTGCTGCTGGGATATAGAGGACGCCTACTACATAAGGCCACTCAACTAAGTCCAGGAGATGTAGCCATCCTATCTAATACATAGAAACAAACTCAATTAGGCAGCCAAAATGGAGAGATAAAGAAACATGTCTCAAAGGAGAGAACATAACAAAGCTCCAGAAAAAGAACTAAACCAATGGAGACAAGCCATCTACCAGATGCAGAGTTCAAAATGCTGTTTATAAGGATGCTCAAAGAATTTAGGGGAAGAGAAGAGGAACTCAGTGAGAATTTTAACAAAGAGAGAAGAACCATAGAAATGGAGATAGAACACATAAAAAAAGAGAACAAGTCAGAAATGAAAAATACAATAATTAAAATGAAGAATACCTTAGGAGAAATCATCAGTAGATTAGAGGAAGCAGTGGATAGAATCAGTAATTTAGAAGAGAAGGAAGCAGAAAACACCCAATTAAAATAACAACAACAACAAAAAGAATACAAAAAAAATGAGGATAGTTTAAGGGGCCTCTGGGACAGCACCAAGCATACAGAGATTTGCATCACTGAGATACCAGAAGAAGAGAGAGAGCACAAGGAACTAAACACCTATTTGAAGGAATAATGGAAAACTTTCCTATCCTGGTGAAGAAAATAGACATATAATCCGAGGAAGCAGAGAGTCTCAAACAAGATAAACCCAAAGGGGCTCACATCAAAACACATCAAAGGTAAAATAAAAAGATTTTTAAAAGCAGCAAGGGAGTAGCAATTAGTTACCTATAAGGGAGCTTTCATAAGAAAGTCAGGTGATGTCTCAGCAGAAACTTTGCAGGCCAGAAGGAATTGACACAAAATATTTAAAGTGATGGAAAGCAAGGGCTTACAGTCAAGATTACTCTGCCCAGGTCAGGTGATGCAGTCTTTTTCGGTCCAAATCTCATGCAAAGCTCTGACCCACAACCTGTGTCCTGGTGTTCAAAGACCAAAAAAGGCCTGTTGTAGGAGGTAACTTGCATCTGGCAAACCCACTGAGCATGAGCTACAAGCACTAAAGCAGCTAGAGAAACAATAACAAGAGCCTTAGAAGTTATTCTGTACTCTGTATCTCCCTTTGCTGGGTCATTTGGTTGTAAGATAAATTCTGAAGCTAGAGTATATCAGAAACATGGTGAACTTAGAGACATCCCCAGATCTCTTCCCTTGAAACAACAATAAGCTGAACATCTAAAACCCAACAAAAACACCCAAACTGCCCACCTGCATATGTGAGCATGGGATCTGCGCATAAGAGATACCACAGGTCAAAACCCCGGGAGTCAGGTGGTAGACAGGGAGAAAAAGAAGCTGCCTTTTACAGCTGGAGCTCCCTGTAGGAGGAGGGGGAAAGGGAGTAGGTGCTGCAAGTTCCCTCAAAGTACTGCCTGGGAGAACTGTGATCTCCACATGGCTGGTGGCAGTACCAAGGCATCAGGGCAGAAAGCAGAGAAGTGGGAACAGTAGATAAGTGGGGATGGCAGGGAAACAACAGTTAATTTTTACCAGCTGTGGCTGCAAAACTGAGGCTGGGCCGCAGCCTCCTTTCCCCCAACCCAGAGAGCCCCTCCTTCCGCATCCTCCAAGACCCAACACCACAGAGCCCCAGGGGTATCTGAGCAAATGCTACAGAAACTGTCACTAACACAGACAGAGACTGAGACTGAGGGTAGCGAGTGTGATTGAATATCTATAAGAAAAGAAAAGGCATTATTAAGACTTTGTATAAAGCAGGGATCCAAGAAGCTTAGAAGCCACCACCTGAAAACCAAAAGAAAAATGCCTTCTTTGCAACTGGATAAAGAGAGACCTTTATATAATAAACTCTTTCTGGAAAAGAAGCAGAATATACTTCCATCAATGGCCAGGCACAGAAACACCATCTCAGAAACAAAGAGAAAAACCTCCAGAAAATAAGCTTACAGACATAGAAATATGTGACTTAAATGGCAAAGAATTCATGATGGTACTTCTGAAAAAGCTCAGTGAGATTCAAAATGATTCATATTAACAATTTCAGGAATTGAAAAAAGAACCTGATGAGCAGAATGAGTTCTTCAGCAAGGAGATTGAAATCTTCAAACACAGCCAAATAGAACTTCTGGAGATGAAGAAAACACTACAAGAGTTGAAACATGAAACAGCAAACTTGAGAAATAGAGTCAACCAAATGGAGGAAAGGTTCAGCATAGACAGAAATCTAGAAATAAATCTGAATGAAGAAGAGAGAAAACAAAAAATGAAAAATTATGAAAGAGAAATATAAGAACTAACTGATATCATCAGGAGAAGAAATTTAAGAATAATGGGCGTTCTCTAAGGGGAGGAAAAGGAGCAGGGACTAGAAAGCATTTTCAGACAAATAGTTGGCAGGAATTTCCCAAATCTAAGGAATGAGCTGGAGCTTGGAATTTAAGAAGTCAACAGAATACCCAAAAGGGCCTTCACCAAGACACATTGTACTGAAATTATTTAAAAAATCAAAGACAAAGACAGAATTCTCAGGGAAGCCAGGGAAAAGAGGATGGTAATCTAAAGGGAAAACCCATTAGATTATCATTCGATATCTCAGTACAAACCTTACAAGCCAGGGGAGTGGAATCAAATATTCAAACTATTAAATAAAAGGAACTACCAGCAGAGAATAAGGTATCCAGCTAGCTCTCCTTTAGATATGAAGAAGATATAAAGACATACAAAAATTGAGGGGATTGTTTACTAAGGGGCCTGAATTACAGGAAACATTGAAAGGGGTCAGCTCACCTAAAACAAAATGAAAAAGAAGAATACATGATTAGGAGTAAGGCAACTAACAGGCGGGTAGAAGCAGAGGAGTGCAACCATTACTAGGTACAAGGCATTATAAGCTTAAACAACAAGAAAGCATTTACCAGAGCACTTAGTAATGGACATTCAGCATAGATAGAGACAAATTGAAATGACAATGACTGAAAAGAAGGGGATTCAAAGGTCCAAATTCTCAAAGCAGAATGGAGATGAGACACAT
>PVKZ01006294.1:0-37341 GCA_004027375.1 Macroglossus sobrinus | reverse complement strand
GCGGTCCGCCTGCCTGGATGTGGGACTCATCCCTCCAGCCAGCCCGTGTCCCTCCTCCATCCACTGTCCTGTAGCGGACGCCCCTTCGTCCACTCGCTCACACGGTCCCATCGCTGCCACACCGGGAGCCCGCTTGCCTTGCTCACCGATGGCTGGCACGAAGTTAAAAGTGGAATGTTACCTTTGACCTTGATTTGATGAACTAGTTTTGGACTACCCTGTTCCTTCTGCCTGCTTTTCCCTGTGGTGGTGGATGACCTTATACTGAACTTTCCCCCAGAATTATGACGTGTCCGATGATAAAAATAAAACCCTCCATTCCATAGACCCATGCAGTTGGCACAGTTTCATACACCCGTTCCTAGAGTACCGTGTCATTAATAAGCACGTGTGGCGAGGCTCGTGAGCCGGCCGGGGACACGTTGTGCTGTTTATACCCAGACGGCGGCCCCAAAGCGCCACCCTAGGGTTCAGCCGTGCTGGTCTGTGAGTGTTCACGCGATGTTTTGAGACATCACACTAGCCTCCTTTGCTTAGTTGTCTCGTGGACTTATTTTTACCCTGGAGTTTGCTGAAGCTTGGCTGTGAGCAGTGGACGCAGATGTCACAGACGTCCACCGTGCTGGTCAGTGAGCGAGCTGGGCAAGAGTGCCCAGAACGGATACGATGACAGGATATTCCTGAAGTGCCTCCTCTTACCCCGGGAGCTGTGGTCCTCTGGGCAGACACAGCTCGGGGACAGATCAGTGAGAGAAGTTCCCCTCCAGGCCCGCGCCAAGCACCTCCCCGCTTTGCTGCGTCTGAGGCCACCCCTCTCCCTGCTCCAGGGCGTGCGGGCTTTGTGTGAGGGGAAGCTGGGAGCCGGATTTCGGAAGAAGGAACAAACATTCTGCCTCAAATCAGGAACTAAAAAAGAATTTTGTTTATTGAGGGCCAGGGGATGCACGCAATATAAAAAAATCAAAAGCTTATCAAGCTTCAACTGGCGCTTCTTTCTCTTTGTCGAAATGGGGGTGGGATTTCCTTTGTACATTTCCTAAGGGTCCCCGTCGGCTGGAGCGGAATCCTCGCCCGGGGAAGGGGGGGGGCAGAGATTCCTTCAGCGGCTCACGGGGACAACTCTTGGGGGGCGGGGGGCGGGGGGGTGCCCTGCTCCGAGCTGCCTACTTCTTCCCCTTCTGCTTCATGTGCACCACGAAATAGTCGTTGCACGCGATGGTCAGGCCGGCGATGAGCGAGAAGAAGCTCTGGAAGCCCACCCGGCCGTCTCGGCACTGGTCCAGGTCCTTCATTATTTTGTCCACGGCCAGAGGGTCTTTTTGATTCTGAAAGAAAGATAAAATAAAATAATAAAATAAAATAAAATAAAATAAATAAAAATAAAATAAATAAAATATAAAAAATAAAATAAAATAAAATAATAAATAAAATAAAATAAAAAATAAAATAAAATAAATAAAAAATAAAAAATAAAATAAAATAACAAATAAAATAAAATAAATAAAATAAAAATGGAATGAAATAAAATAAAATAATAAAATAAAGTAAAATAAAATAAATAAAATAAAAAATAAAATAAAATAAATAAAATAAAAATAAAATGAAATAAAATGAAATAAAATAAATAAAATAAAAATAAAATGAAATAAAATAAAATAATAAAATAAAGTACAATAAATAAATAAAATAAAATAAAATAAAATAAATAAAATAAATAAAAAATAAAATAAAATAAAATAAATAAAATAAAAATAAAATAAAATAATAAAGCTGGAAATACCAGTCAGCACCCAGCGTTAGATCGTAAGTGGTCCTCGCAGGTCATCTAATCGGACTTGGCTGCCTTGCGGGAGCACCTCAGTAAATCGATATTTATTATATTTTAAACTAGGAAAGAAGAGTCCCTGACGAACTGTCATATCATTACAGGGACCTTAGATACGGCCTCCCCCGTGCTGGAGCAGGGGGGCCTGGGTGTCCCCACAGCGCAGCCCACGGCTCTCGCCCCTTCACACCCAGCAAGGCCTTCTGAACAGCTGTGTCCCCAATTTCCAAATCACAAGATTCCGCCTAAGAACCACCCCGAACTCCCCATTTTGTAGTTTAAACCGACGTTCTCTGAGCCAACGTTTACTCCTGGGAGAGTCGAGTCCCTTACAAAGGAAAGGGAGGAAGAGGTCTCGGGAGGTCATCCAGGGTAAGTTTCGGACCCCTGTCCCAGGGCTTTAAAGAGAGGCTGGCGGAGCTGTGGGGGGTGCCAGGTTTGGGGAGGGCAGAGGGGTCGCTGGCCCTCGTTCCTCTTCACTCTGACACAGCTGTGGCTTCACACCGTGCTGGCCCTGCAGCCTGGGCCGAGTCACACCTGGCGGCCTTCGTGTACCAGCTGTGACATCAGGAGGGTGGCTGGTGTCCCTGACATCGATCCCAGCCCTGACGAGCTGGTAAACCTGTGTGTGCCACGCTCGTCGCCGGACTCCTTCGAAAGGGACACGCGCGGTGGCGTCACAAGCTGCAGGGGCCCCTGTGCCACTCCGGAGGTGGGGGACCCCGGCGGCAGGCAAGAGCCTCTGCCGCTCCTTTCTTCTTGCTTCTCTGGGGAGCGGCTGCATCACTCCCCGCCAGCGACGACGGTTACAGGTGAGCGGGTGTGGCTTCTCCCGCACGGGCGGCCCCGTCAGCCTGAGAGGGCCGTGGAGAAGTGGAGGGGTCTCAGACAAAGTTATTATGAGTCCCGCAGACTGCGAACCCCAGAGGGGGCTGACATGACAGTCCGTGCCTCCAGCGTGCTGCTGGGGGTCTCCACCCTGCACTCAGGAACCCTGAAGGTGAGGCGGCCGCGTTTCCTCCACGCAGTCCGACAACACTTGCCCCCAGCGACCGGCGACAGCGGCTCCGAGCAGCCACCTCTGCTCTCGGTGGGTTAATTCTGGCCTCGCTCCCGGCTCCCGGCGCCCTGGCCATGCTCAGGAGGAGCGAAGTTCAGAGGAGAGAAGGCGTCAGCTTTGGAAACGAGACGCTGGGGATGCAGTGAGCGTGGGCGAGCCTGGGTGTGCGGCCCACGCTTGGACCAGTCGTCACTCCACGGTCGGCACCCCACGCGACGCACACCCTTCTGTCCTCAGGCCACGGAGCCTTCGGGGAGGAAGGGTCTGGTCCCCGTCTCCGGTGACATTCACGCTGGCTTCTACCTTACTCAGCAACACGGGGGATGGGCACTTAGCCACCAAGGTGCCCCTGTTCGCTGATGGGTGGGCTCATGATGAACTCGGTTTGTCCGTGCGTCTCCTGCTCGCCTGGGGGACCACGGCGAGGGAGCGTGGCCCGCGGGTAACACGGCCGGCCGCCCCGGTTCACGGAGGAGGGAACGGAGGCCTGCGGTCTGCGAACCGACCCCTAGCCGGGGCTGTCCCACGGGACTGTGGGGAGGCGGAGTGACAGTGCACCATCACTCACGCTGGGACAACGTGCCGGTCACGGCCGCTCCGAGGGGCCAGCGAGGCGTGTGACAGCCACTCACTGACCTGGCATGGATGACATGTAAATCACAGCGGGGCGCAAAGCCCTGCTCCCTCCGTCAGGGGGCAGGACCGCCTTTGACCGTCACCCCTGTCACCCCTGAGGGTGGACGTGTCATCCACACCAAGCACCGCGAGGACCCTCCCCAGCGGCTCTGGTCGTGCAGGGACACGGCAGGCATCGCAGTCCAGTACACCATTCTCCTTCGGTGACGCGTATCCACCGTCCCCTGAGCGCCCACGACGCACGAGAACCGCTGTCCACTGTCCTGAGGGACGCGGGGGCCGATGGCAGAGTCCCCGCCCAGTCCTGCTGGACGCCCCGGTCCGCACAGGCGGCGCGGGATCGCGGGCTGGAATGTGGGCCGCGCTCCCGCGTGCTCGCGTCCTCCGTGTGGGAGGCGCTTCTGGCTGGAGCCACGCGTGGCCCCGGACGTCCCACGCCGTTTCTTCAGAAAGTCTTAGAAAGCCTTTTGTCGGCCGACGCCGAGCAGTGAGAGCCCGTTGCTCGAAGCGGATGGGACCAGGACGCGCCATCCCCCGTGGCGGGCTCCGGGCCCGAGGGCAGCCCCGCGGCCTTGCTGGGGACTCCGCTGCCAGCCCTTTCCCGCAGCGGGGTCTCGGTGGCGCGGAGGACGGCGATGGCCTCTAACACGCCCCACCACCGTGGCCGTCTGTGCGGCGTCTTACCGCGCGCCCCACCGCGAGCCCCTCACGGGCGGCGGCCCTGTCGTCTTTGCGTTCCCTCTTCCCTCACAGTCGCCACCCAGCCACACATCTAGTGCCCACCTCCCTGGGGGGCAGGAGGGAGGAGGTGGGGAGGAGGAGGAGGAGGAGGAGGAGCAGGAGGGAGGAGGAGGAGGAAGAGGAGGAGCAGGAGGGAGGAGGAGGAGGAAGAGGAGGAGGAGGAGGAAGAGGAGGAGGAGGAGGAGGAGAAGGAGGAGAAAGAGGAGGAGAAGGAGGAGAAGAAGAAGAAGGAGGAGCAGGAGGGAGGAGGATGAAGAGGAGGAGGAGGAAGAGGAAAGAGCCGGGGCCCAGAAGCACGCACTTCACGCCTGCCCTGCCCGAGCCGGCACGTACCTCCAGGAACCCAGGGAACTCCTTCTCCATGAGCACCCGCAGGTCCTCCTTCGTCAAGTAGCCCTTGTCGCCCGCGAACTTGTGAAAGGTGAACATCATGGTCTCCATGGCGTGCTCCATCTGGGACGGCATCTCGGCGCGGAGGGCTGGGGACGGAGCAGAGGGGGCTCAGGTCAGCGCTGAAGCCGCGCGGGCCGCTGGTGCTCTGGCCGGGGGTCATTGGAAGGAGGCTGACGATCTGACCATCATCAGCTCAGCCTCTGGATTCCTTCCAGCGGCAAAACCCAGTGACTCTGAGCACGGGTCCGCCCCGGGTTTTGGGCCTGGGAGGGAGGGATGCGCCCGGTTGCCTGCTAATCCCGCGTGAATCACCGAAGGAAGACTGAAACCCCGAGTCATCTGGAGGCGAGGTCACTGTGTCTCTTTTTAAATGACAAAGCACCCACAGGTGTTTCATCACCCCTCCTGACATCTGGATGGGGCTCTGGGATCCGGTGGCATTGCCAGCGGCCCACGCGGCCAAGCCCGGGGAGCGTGAAAACCTCAGCCCTCAAGCTCCGCTGGGGAACCCGGTTCTGTCTGCTTCTAGGGGTTAGAGGTCACTTATGAATACATTTTTTTCTGCTGGGTCTGCTTCTTTACTAAAGCTCTGAACTTGTCAGTGACGGCAACAGAGATATTTATTTATGTGCATCTTTGATGGTAAAATGCACTTGTCCTACCCCCGCCCCCTGTCCCCAGACTACCTGAACAGTGTCCCTTCACCCCTTTGGGGGCCTGGGAGATGTTTGACCCCAAGGACAGAACAGTCTGGGGGGTACAGTGGGAGAGCAGGAGCTTTTTGTCACGAAGAGTTTAAAAGAGAGGAAAGAAGACCTGTCCCATGATCGGGGGAGACATGGCTTATCAAGACCCAGCACCCAGTGCCTGACGGAAGCTCAGCGGAGTCTGGCCTAACTGGAAGGAATTTTTGGGCCAACATCACCTAAAATCGCTCCTGTGTACGAGACAGATGAACCTGAACGGAGACTGTAATATGCCATTCCTAAAAAAACAGTCACAAGAATAGGTTTGGAGCACAGGTTGAAGGAGAGGCCAGCACCCTCCCCTGCTGGCGAGCGTGCTCAGCACAGTCCCCTAAATGCCATCGTTCCCGGAGGAGAAGGTGGAGCTGCTGAACCCGAGGATTGAGCAATCACACTGAAGAATAGTAAATTCTACGCCTTAATCCCCAGAAAAGTGCAGGAACCAGCATGCCAAGGAATGTGCTGCTCTAGGGAGGGCTGGAGAGCCCGGCGTGAATCACCTGGAAGGCAGAGCTGGAGAGATGCTCAGGCTGCACTGGGGGGTGAATTCGGGGGGCCCGAGCACCCCACTCCCTCCCCCTGCACGGCCGGCTCTGGCTCGCCCCATCTCCCGCGTGGATTCGGAGGGCGGGGGGCGGAGATGGGTTGGCCTGGCCTGCGTTGGTTCTGGCGGGCCAGCAGCCTAAGACGTCTGAACTGATGAGTCACCTGTGGGCGACGGATGTGGGATCCTGTCCCGGTTCTGAAATAACTCAGGACAGGAGTCGGCTGCCCCTGAGGTTTAAAATACCTGTGCCCAAGCTCAGAGGGCGGGGCGCCCCACCACCAAGTCCCAGAGACCCTGGGAGTTGGAGCTGGCTGTGGGGCGACACCCCGTTCACTGTCTTCACAGGGAAGAGCAGAAGGAAAGGACCCCGCAGAGCTGGAGTGGGGGCCCCAGAAGCAGGGACTTCTAAGAAAGACGGGTGTGAGCTGAAGCCACCTTCAATATCTCCAAGGGAGCGAGGCTCTCCCCCTCAGCCACCCACGTGCTTCACCCCAGGGCTGGCTTCCAGCTTGGGTGCCTCACTGGAGGGAGGGCCTGGGGCCTGGGGCCGAGAGCCAGCGGCGTCCTCTCTGTGCCCAAGACGACTTCCTCCTGCACCCGAAATGCTCGGCCCACTTGTCCGTTTACCAGTCTTAGATTTAAATTCCTCTAGGATAATGACTGAACTATTTTATTCATAACCACTAACGCCGTGTTTGCCGAGTGAATGAATCAGATAATCCCCTTGGCAGGAGCGGAGGTGCAGGTGTGATCACCCCTGTCTGGGCCGAAACCCTGGCAGCTCAGAGATCAGCGGGAGGCCGTGGGAGCAGGAAGGGCCGGGGGAAGGGGCCGCCTGTGAACGGCACAGTGGAGGACAGAGGAGAGCACATTCCACAAGCTTCCACAAGCTTCCACAAGCGGGGGAGAAAATATGCATCCTGCTAAACAGGTCTGGTCAGCCCCTGGCACTTCTCTCTCCTCTCTCTCTGTCTCTGTCTCTGTCTCTCTCTCTTGAGGTTTTTCTGTTTGCTTCATCCCCACCGTCTGCCCTACGCTGCTCTAGCTCCTCGCTCTCACTGAGTGTGCCTCGGGATGTAACGTCCTCACTATTCACTCACTGTTTATTAGATCATTTTATTCTGACGTCTGTGTATCTCCTGTTTGCCCGGGCAATAGGTCTTCAGAAGGCCACAGGCTTTCTTTGTGTAGTTTTTTTTTTTCCTGCAGAAAAGCATTCTGGGCTCCGTAAATTTAGCCACAGTGGAGGGGACCGTTTTCCGTTTTCGGTTCTCCTACGCTGAGCACCTACTTTTCTCGTCCTGGTCATGCTGTCAGAGACAGACAGACAGACAGACAGACACACACACACACACACACACACTCATTCCAAGGTGCTTGCCTTTGGGGAGGTCACCAGCTAATGGCATACTATTTAAAAACATGTCATAAATTCTAGTTAACTGTGTCTCTTTCTTTCCCCACTGGGTTGTGGGCTTTTGGGGCAGGGTCCCAGGAGCTCGCACCCTGCCCTCGTAGAACCTCCTGCAGAATCAATACGAACGAATTTGATAACAGTTGTGACCACCCGAGGAGAAGCAGGAGGCCCCTTCCAAAAGCGTCTTCTCCGGAGCAGTCCCAGATGTTTGCTCTGGGCCCGGGGCCAGACGCCGGCCGTGACTTCCACAAGGACCCGTTTGAAGAGCAGGAGTCTCATGTACTTTGCTCGTCTGTGTCTCTTCCACCCCCTAGTTTTCTTAGAGCACACCCAGACAATCATCAGTGGGGTGTCCGTGAAAACCAACACCTGCTGTTTCAAACGATGTTTGAAATTGCCTTCTTTTTGCTTAAGAGATCTCAAATCGGAAAAAAGAAAATTCTCTTCCGAAAATGGAACTCAGAAGGCATTCCGGAACTGGATCTCCAAAGGAAATGAAGGCAAAATGGGTCGAGGCCACGGATCTGGATGCAGGTGTCTCTGCCCCCCACCGTTCCCCACACAGAAGAGCTGCCCACCCGAAACGTGGGCAGCAAAGAAAAAGTTCCAGGCGCAGCGGAAGGCGCCCCCCACAGAGACATCCATTTTTTCCGTGAAGAACTAACTGTCAGGCACCAACCTGCAGCGGCCAACACCAGCCGTGGGACAGTCGGTATTACATCCACGGGTGGGCCGGGTGGTAGTTATTTCGTGAAAGGCTGAGAAGTGCGGCCAATTGTTAAAAATAAGCCAATTCCTCCTTTTTGCTTTTGATGCAATGCTCCTAACGTTGTTGAGTTCCCAGGAAAATGAGCAGCTTAGAGAAAATCCTAAAATGCCAGAGCAGCTTCCCCAGCACTCTGGGGTGCCGATTTCTGCACGGTCACCCTCAAAGGGCTCCATTGTTTCTCCCGCTCTGCAAGGCGGGACTGCGGCCAAAGGCATGCACGGGGGCGGTGCTCTCGAAAAGTCACATTTGGGACCTGTCCGTGGAAAGCAGGAAGGCGCGCTTGGTCTCGGCTCCACCCAGGCCAGGGCCTTCACGGGCTTGGCCAGAGGCCAGACCGGGCCGGGAGGAAAAGGGCCCACCTGACAGGGCTTGGAGGGGACGCCAGGGGAGAGCGTCCCCTGGAAGTCAGGGTGCTCTACGCCCAGTGGACCCCCCGAGAGAAGTTGAACTGAAACTCTAAATGGTGGATTAAAGATCACGATAAAGAAAGTCGCCTCTGGCTGCGGAGGAAAGTCTGTGCCGTCTGGAGGATGTAAGGGTTTGCGGAGGAAAGTCTGAGCCGTCTGGAGGATGTAAGGGTTTGCGGAGGAAAGTCTGAGCCGTCTGGAGGATGTAAGGGTTTGCGGAGGAAAGTCTGAGCCGTCTGGAGGATGTAAGGGTTCTCGGGGAACTGGACGGGAGTCCGTGGAGGCAGGGCCGGCGAAGAAGCCTCACACCTCATGTGAACTCCTTGTTGCCCTGAACCCCGGCATTATCTTTTGCAATCTGCCGAAACCCGTTGGAGTCAAAGATCACTGACGAGGCGTTTCCACGAGGCTGGCCTACCTGCTGCGCGCCGGGTTAGAACCCACTGCCCCGGGTGAATCCCCGAAAGCTGCCTGGGTGTGTGTGTGTGTGTGTGTGTGTGTGGGGGGGGTGGTTAACGGAGAAGCTGCCCCCGCAGCGAGGCGGAGTCAGCGTGCAGAAGGCGCACCACGCAGCAGCGGTCTCTCCCCGCGGGCCCTTGGCCAGGCCAACTGCCCTCACCCGCAGTTGTCAAGGACACTCCTGCAGATTGCCAGCCAGTCCTGGGGTGACTCACTTCCTCTCGGAAAATGCCCTCGAAGATGGGTCAGATCCCCTTTCCCTGCAGGGAGTGGCGGGTCCGAACCATCTGCGGAGCAGCTGGACCGGGCAGGGCCACGCCCACGTGGTCTCACCGCTGAGTCACCCTCCACTGGGAGCACCCCAGCCCTTCGTGCGGACCACGCCCTGCCGAGTGCTCCCCGCTCCCCGCGCAGGGAAGGTGGGTGGGCTTAACGCGGTCCAGTCTGGCCTGGCCGCCGCGCCCAGCGCAGCGGGGTGCGGGTTTGGGTGGGGCCCAGCCCAGGCCGGACAGTGAAGTGCTGAGGGCGGGAGGACGCGCCCTGCTCTCGGCCAAGTTCAAGTGCGAGCAGGTAGCCGGCGTCCGTGGCCAGGGGAACCCGGGGTGGAGGGTCTTGGATCAAGTCTGCTTTCCCTAACTTTTTGTAGTTCCATTTGTTTGCGGCAACGAGAAGGGGCCCGTTTCGGTGGAAAAATCACTTTTCCGTAGTTCCCCCCGCGCCCCGCGCCCCCAGCAAAACTGCGGTATAAAGCGATCAGACTGACGCCCCGCCCTGCGCCCGCGCGGGAACCTTCCCGTGGGGCAGACGACGGGAAGCCCAGCCTGAGCGCATGGGGCGGGGGACACAGGGCTTAGGAACGGTGCGTGCCAGCTGCCCACCCGCGCGGCGCCCCCGCCGACCGCACCCGGCGACCCCGCCCGCGCCGCGCACCGGGCCGGGCGCTGGGACGCGGCTGCGGACCTCGCTCTGGGCAGAGCTCAGCCTCCCGCAGGACGGGGGGCCCCAGCGGGCGCTGCTCCCCTGGGGAGGCCAGGCTGGTGGGACTTCAGGAAGGTCCCCAGAAACGGAGTGGGGAGCAGACCCCGGGACACCCGCCCCGCGGCCCGCAGCGAAGGTCGGGCGCGCGCTCCGGGCGCGAGCATCTGGGGAGGAGGTGTCCCCTCACCTGGGTGTGGCCCAGAGCGCGGACGCCCCCCGCCCGGGTCCCCAGCGCCCGGGCGCCCCGCGAAGCCGGGCTGGGGGCTCAGAGCCGCCGGTGAGGGGGGTCCCCCGGGCGCGGGGTCCGGGGTAGCGGCGGCCCGGGGCGGGCACAGGGGCGAGGGCGGAGCTCACCTCGGCGGCTCGCTGGGCTGGCTGGGCTGGGCTGGGCTGGGACGGGTCTCTCGCTGGGCTGCGTCGGTGGCTCGGCTGGGTCGGTCGCTCGCTCGGCTGGGACGCGCGGCCACTGCGCAGGGCGCCGCGCGCCGGGCGCCTTAGTAGGTGGGGGTGGGGGTGGGGGCGGCGGGAGGAGCCTGGGCGGGTGTCAGGCCGCGGCGCACCCCACCCCTCCGCCCGCCTCTTCCTGGCCCCCGCCCCGCGCCCGCTCACGCGCTCGGCGCCGGGGCGTGCGGGGGGGAGGGACCCCCGGCGACAGCGTGGCCGTCACCGTGTCTTCCCGCTCGGGTGCCCGCGGCCGTGCCCGCCCTCTCGGCTTGGGTTTCGGAGCCAGGGAGCGAGAACCGCAAATCCAGCGGTTCTGCGGGCGGGGCGCGCTGGCCCGGACCTGGGGACCCGCGGCTCGGGGCATTCTTTGCGAGGCGACACGGCAGGGACGGGCCCGTGGAGCCCCAAGGGCTGGGCGGTCATCGGGGCCGAGCCGGGCGTGGAAGTCGCCGGCCCGGGCCGCCCCTCACCCTGGGCGGGGCGGAGCGGGATGAGGCCCGTAGCGGGCGCAGCGTCACCCGGTGGATAACAGCGCGGCTTGGGCTGCAGTTGACAATATGAAAAGCTGAGTTCCGAAGCCTGCAGCTGGCTTGTTCGGTCCCGGACGCCCTTTAGAAGAAATTTCTGGAAGGAATCCAGAGAAAACCTAAGTTGTTTCCTGGCGAGTGCGTTTCTCCTCCCCTCTCTCTTCCCCCCCACCCACATTTATTTTATTTGTGGGGTAGGGCTTCATGCAAACTGCTAGCAGCTGTGAGTGGGAAAGGGCCTGGTCCCAAGTCCTGGGTTTTCCTTTGTTCCCCGGGGAGGTCCTGAGAGGCGTGAGTGATCTCGAAGGAATGAGCAGACTCGGGGACTCCTCCAAGTGCCCCACGTGACCGAGCTCGGCTGCTGCGGGGGAGCCCAGCTTGGAACGAGAGACTCTCACTCCCCCTGCCTCTTGCCGTGTGTTTCCCGCATTCTTCCCAGGCCCGGGTCAAGGTCAAGGCCTGAGGAAGCTGCTGGCGTTTGGCCGGGAGAGCCCCTGAGCTTGTGTGCGCCTTATTCTCCTCCTTTGACGCACAGACCTTTAGGGTGCCCTGTATAAGCGCTGGGCCCTGGGGATTCAGAGATTCCTATCAGCCTCTCCCCCCAAGGCCTTCTGTGGTCTTGTTTGAAGATAGATAAGAGAAGCAAACAATTAAAATCCCTGGGCTGGGTGAGCGCTAAAGACAGTGGGTGCACCCCCCCCCACCCCCAGGAGACCCAGCTGGGGCCTCCGAGACCCCTGGGAGTGGTCACAGAACAACACACCCCCCCCCGCCCCCCTCCAGGAGGCCGCATTTGACAGGTGTTTTGAAACTAACAGTACCACTTACCACGAATAGTACATGTGATGGTTAAAAAGCTTACGTTCTTATCGTGTAAAGTTTGGCCAATACAGCAATGTGCTCAGAAAAAAATCATCTGTAAAGGCATGAACCGAGATGAACGCTCTCGTGGTTTTCATTCTAGTCTTTTTATGCCGATGTAACATATGTTTATATAACTTGAGGATTTAGGGGTATTTAAAAAAAAAATGGAACCCAGAATACACTCTTGCATTCGATCTCTGAGGGCGTTCAGACAAGTGAGCCGAGGCAGCGGATCCTGGAATGGGGGGGAAGAACCAGAGCCTTCCCTACCCCAACTGGAGTGTCTCCTTGAAGAGGTATCAGGCCTGAGCCTGAATTAGCAAACACTAGCCTTTGTGACATCCCTAAATCCAGTGAGCGTTACTTAACAAAGGGCTAGGAAGTGCTGAAAAGTGTTAAAAATAAGTAAATTCTTTTTTATTTTTTGTTTTGGCTTTCGGTGGGATTCCTAAATTGTGATCACACTGATTATCAATTATGTATTCTATTTTGTCCCATTGTACTCTATCTGGACTGTTTTGTATGTTACTGAGTAGTTACCAAGAGCACTCATGTTCATTCATTCATTTTTTTTTTTCTTTTACGTTTAATAAGTGACAGTTCGGCCACAGCGTGGCCTCTCCACTGCCTTCTCCCGCCTGCCAGCCAGACTCCCAGGCTCTCGTGGCGTTGGAGCTACAAGATGGAAGGGATCAGGGTTTTCTGAAACACGGTGCTGAGTGCTGGGAGACAGTGGTGAAAACGGTCAGCAGGATAGACACTCTTCTTGTCCTCATGTGGCTTTTTACAACTTTATGTACTTTTTTTTGGAGGCAGCGAAACTTCTCTTTGCCAGCAATGGATGTAGCACAGGTATATGCCAGGGGCATTATGATAATTTCACAAGCCAGTCGCCTACAGGATAATAACTCTTCATAAGCCAAATCAAGAAACAGCATAATCTGAACAAATGACCAGATTAATCACACTATTGTTCCAGCCCAGGGGAGGTGACGGGATCAAGTGGCCTTCTTACAGGGAGGCACTCGGTGGAGTCCCACCTCGAGTGGATTTCCAGCTGCCCGGGCAAAAGTAAAAGTCCCAGTCGCTAAGGAACGTTGCTAGGGAACGCAGACCTGGGTGTTGGGGGCTGGCGGGTCTCTTTTCAGGCTGAGCCAGGACACGCTGGCACCATCCTCACAGGCCCTCAGTGTTTCTTCTCTGAGTGTCTCCTTGTCATCGCTGCTTCTCCACACGTTCTTGTTGACAAGCCCTCCGAGGGGCCCCGTAGCTGGTCCCCCGACTGCTTCTCAATGACAGTAGGTGAAGAATTATGACCTCTTGGCATAGCTTGCTTCATTCTTAACACCAAAACAACTTCTTTTGTTTTGGTCTTTGTCATAAACAAGTAGATTAAAACGATTTACTTAAATTCTAATCCAGTGGATTCGAAATCACATTAAACTAATACGCAGCAGCACTTGTCCGCGCATAAAGCTCCAAGTACTCACTAGGCCCTGTAACTTCTCTCCAGAAGTGGTCCCAAGCAGTTCTTTCTCCAGAAAGTTCTTACGCCTTGTGAACCGCAAGCATCCGGTGCAGCCAGCTCTGCTCCCCTGGGGACCACCGTTTGGACCAAGGACCCGCGCCTGAGGCCCAGTGGCTCAGGGGCCCAGCCGGGGTGGTGGGGTGGCAGGGGGTGAAGGGGAGACATGGGGAGAGGAACAGAGGGAATGACCATCGGAAGGGTGACCTTTAAAGGAAAGCAAGAGCTCGCTCAGCCTGGGGTCAGAGACGCTGCTGCTTCTGTCCGTGAGCCCCACGTGGTGGTGGCATTAAACTCCCCCACCCCGTGCCTCCTGGGCACCTGCCGAGGCCAGCACGTCCTCGTACCCCATGTCCTGGGACTGGGCATGCTGATGACGGAAACCGGCAGACCTCTGCCCTCAGGGGCTTTGGCGGGAAAGACGAAATACAAGTCAGGGGCAAAACGGAGCTAGTAGAGACTTGTTGGTGAGCTGTGATGGGCGCCATTATGGGGACCGCAAGGGTCTGAATGAGAGAAGAATGGAAGGGAAGAGAAGGAAGTCCACGATGCTTATACGGAGTGGGGGACATTTAAACCCAGCCTGAGAGGAAGAAGAGGAACTAGAGATGCAAATAAGGGAGGGGCGAGAGCACAAGCTGGGCTGGGAGGCGGGGTCGTGGCCTGAGAGGGGCGTCGGAAACGGCCAGGGTGCCTGCAGCTGGCTGAGCACGGGGGGCGGGTGACAGGGGACCAGGATGGCAAAGTCTGCCACGTGACACAGTGGCTGAGAACGCAGGCCTGGGAGGGACTCCTGCTTTCTCTGCAGCTCGTTAGCCATCTGGGACCTGTCCCCACATCTCCCCAAACCTCAGTTTCCGCCTCTGGAAAATGAACTTGATCAGCGGTCCCTGCCTCACGTGGGGGATATACACGAGACAACGCGTGTGAACACTTAGCGGGGGGTGCCTGGCACAGAGTAAGCGTCCCACTCACGTTAACTGCCAATCATCAGTCCTGTGGCGCCCCACAGGCCTGTGCTGAATCCTGGCTCCGCCCCCGATCGCTTCGTGCCCCGCCCTTTGTTTCCTCATCCACAATACAACGGGTTTCAAATTTCTGTCCTGGGGGCGGGTTATTATGGGGGTTGTACGATGTCGTGATCTGGGTGCAGCCAACCTCAAGGCAGGAGCCAACCCCTCAAGGTCTTTCAATTCTTTTAAAATAGTTTCCTGCATACGTTTAGCCTCTGACTGATTCACTCAAAAAACGGGACAGACAAAACCGTAATGAAAACCAGTCATAAGTGGGTGGGTCCGCCCATACTACGGGTTGGGGTGGCTGACCAAGGAGAACCCAGGAATGTTAACCCTCCTCTTCCACTTTCTAGTCACGAGGGTCTCTGATCTCCTCGGTCTCTTCCAAGGAGGAGGGAAAAAGGGCCTTGTCCCTTGAGTTAAGTAACGGGGCCAGCACAGAGCCCCAGATGAGTGAACCCCAGGAATGCGTGGTGCTGGGGGCCGGGGGGGGGAAACTCTGCGAGGTAGGACCTGCTGCCAGGGGCTGTGGCCTGCCGGTCTCACACAGGCCCTTCTCTCGTTTAAAACTTGAGAGTTAGTGGCATTCCAGGCAGACAGACATCGTGGGCGCCGCAGGGAAGGGGAAGTGATTTAAAGGGAAAGCTCATTGCGGACCCTGGACTGTGGCCGGGGAGGGCGCAGACCCGCAGACGTGTGGCTCACACCCCTCGTGCAGAGCTGGCTGCTGGGTTTGAACCGATGCCTCCCCAGCGCCAGCCCGCAGCCAGCTCTGGGACGGGGTGGGGGTGGGGGGTCCCCGCAATCCGGTGTCCGGGCTGGGGGCGTGTCCTGACTCCCTAGCCGGTGCTGTGGGGCCCTCTGGTGGCTGCAGCGTGAACTGCGCCGCGGTGGGGTTGGCTTTCTCCCGCCGGGCCCCGCCTGGCAGCATAGGGAGCGGGAAGGAAGTCCCGTCTGGAAGCCCACAGGGTGACAGCGGGGCTGGGAAGTGTACCTGGCTGGCCGGAGACAGAGGCTGCGACTTAGGCTGGCACCATGTCCCATTCGCTCATGCCTCTGGTGGCGATTCTCAGGGCTCGAGCAGCGGGGACAAGCAAGGCTCTGGGTACAAGATGCGAGGAGTCGGGCCGTGGCAGGCGGCGGGGAAGGGAGGCCACGAGGTGGGCGTGCTGGCTGACCACAGGCCCGGCACCCTCGGGTTCGAGTCGGATGTCATTCCACCGTGGACCGCCACCCCCTCTCCCAGGCTGGGGGCCTCCCTTGGCACCTCATGGCCCTCAGCGCAGGACACAGATGTTGCCTGTGTGCTCGCTTGTCCCCCCAATGCCTGTCGTTCTGGGGACAGCGATTTGTGCTGGTGTTGAGGGGAAGCAGAGTTGGCACCCCAAAATATGCCTTTTGGGATATTGACTATTTTAAGCTGGTTATTTTTAAGAAAAGAAAGGCTCAGGAAAAAAAAAAAAAACCCTTCGACCTCCCCCTGGATGCCTAAAAGAATTTAGATGGAGGACCTGCTCCAGGAAGGAGCTGTCGTCACCGGTCACACAGTTGAATACGAGCTCGTGTGACAGACAGAGAGGAGCCTAGCGGGGCCCGTCAGGCAAACGCACTCTCTGTGCCCCGCTGCTGAGGACGGCCCAGCAAGCACTCCCGGACCAACCATCTGCCCTTCCGTCTCCATGGGAACCGCCTCCCAGCCCTCTGCAGTCCCAAACCACGCCTTCCACCTCCGCCTTGGCTCAAGATGGCCCATGAGCCTCAACTGCCCCGTCTGTCCTCGGGTCTCAGAGTCTCACGGAAACCCCCGTGCGTACATACGTAGTAAGTGTGGTTATTTTCTCCTGTTCCTCTGTCTCAGGTCCATTTGATTATTAGACCAGCCAGAGAAGCTTGGAAGGGCCCTGGCTCTGAATGGCATGCCCTCAGCTCGAATCCTAGCAGGGCATCTGCGGGGGAGGGTACACTGGTGGACACACCTCAGTAGCCCATCTCAGCCTGAGGGGCTCGGTTTCTCGGAAAATGCGGTGTAAAATCTATCACCTGTTCTAGCCGGTAAACGAGTTACAGCTCTCCATGGTTTGGAAGACATTCGGGCCTCTCAGCTCTATCTGTTGGTAAAAGGCAGCAGTAGATGGATAGATATCTGTGTGTGTTGTGAAGGTTTGCTCGCGACAGAAAAGCTTCCTCTTATGAAACAGTTGTCCATCAACTTGACCTAACACGTGATAACATCGCTTTTTCTTCTTCGTAGTGTTTCACGTGGCGGCCGTGGTGAAGTAGAAAGAGGCTTAGGTAAGTGGTGTTTGAAATCAGGTTCTTAAAATCATTAGCTTTGGGCTCTAGGGCAAGTCACCTTCCCTCTCCCAACCTGTCTCTTGCTCTTCAAAGTGGGGTTAACAATACCCAGGATTAGGAAAACCCATCCCAGTATACGACGGTTTTCGTGCCTTCGTTCACATACTCGCTGAGTGCCAGCTCAGTGCTCGGTTCGGTCCAAACCCTGGATGCAGAAGGAAAGTGGGAACCTCTCTCCTGGGAACCACCGTCCAGCAGGGCCAGCCCAGGAAGGCGGGAAGTGTCGCCGAGATGCTGCCCCTGGTTAGCGAGCGGAGCTGGGGTGTTGGGGGGCTTCTTGGAGGGGGACCCTTGAGGCTGATCTGAGGGATGGACGGAGTTACCCAGATGAGGAGGGTCGGAGGATGGTGGCGGGTGTGGGGGGGGTGCATCCCGGGAGCTCCAGGGGACTCTCAGGGTGCGTGGGGCACGTGCAGAGCTTGGGGACACCGGCACACGGGACCCGTGAGGGGCCAGATCACGGACCTCCACGACCGAGTAAGGAAATCTGAACTTTATTCTCCACGCTGGGAGGAACGCGGCCCGTTTGACACGTACGTGCTTTTCTGATGATAAAAGTAATCTGTATCCATTGATAGAAAAACGACAACTACAGAAACGTTTAAAGGAAAAAAGCAGCGCCCAGAGGGAACTGTCACTCATATTTTGGTACATGTGCTCGGTGAAGGTACAAGTTCAGGCTACTAGGCCCTGGCTGGTGAGTGTGGTCCACCGGTCGCCAGCAACAGCTGTTAATGTTTTTTAGCTGTGAAAAATATTACGATTATATTTTAAAATAAGAGTCCTTATCATTTAGAGACCTACATCGAAATACTGACGGATAAAATATGTTGTCTGGGGTTTACTTCAGAATAGCCCGGTGTCGGGTTGGCTGTGTATAAGGGTATAAATCACCCGTGAGTCTGATCAGACTATTATATTATATTATTCTCTTTATTTTTGTAGGAGTGTTCCATGATAAAAAGGAAAAAAAGGGACAGGAGGCAAAACCATCATCATTCGTGTCTGGCAGTCTCTTTCCAGGGCATTTGCACCCTCGTAATTCCCCCCCGAGCCTTCTCCCAGCCCTGCGGGAAGGTGAGGAGGGCGAGGATGGAGGAAGAGACTCAGGGTGCCCCGGGGCGCTCGGCTGCTGTGCGCCAGCTCGGGGAGCAGGACCCAGGCTCCCGCGGACAGTGTGGGGAGCATCCAGGGAGGAGCCGGTTTCAGGGGACAGGGCTGCAGGTGGCGGCCGGGTCACTGGGTCTGGTAACAGCCAGGCTCGTGGACCCGGGAGAGCGAGGCCAGCCTGGGGCGGAGGAGGCAGCCGCACCTGAGCCAGGTAAGGCGTCATAGCGGAGGATTTTCGGTGAGGAAGCGCGCGCGCGCACAGAGGCCGAGCCAACGCGCTCCGCCACCTGTGCAGAGGCCTCTCCGTGGCGTGGTTTGCACCTGACCCCACCTCCCCCATGGGTTGGTACCTCTGCCAGAGTGGATCCCTTTTTGGGCTTTGTGTGCCAGTCTTACCGGAATCCCTGGTGACTCCGCAGATGGGGGTGGCCAATAAGTCACCCCGAGGATAGACGATGCCTGCGGTGACAGGAGCTAGTCTGTCCGCCCGGGCTGCGTTCTCGGTGGAGAGAGGTGGGGCGAGGCTGGGGTCACCGCTGTGTCACCCCCGGGTCACCCCCGTTCCCACGGGACGCTCGGCGAGTCAGGGCCCAGCCCCCGGCCAGTGCGGACTCGCCTTTCCCGCCCAGAGTTTTGTTGGCTGCAGCCGCCCACGGATGCTTTCGGGGGGACGCGGAGGTTCAGGGGAGCAGGGGGAGCGGAGAGGCAGAGCACGCGTTATCACGTGGCTCGCTGGCCGTGGGCAGCGCCAGGGGCCATCGGGCCGTGGGTGGGCGCCGGGGTCACCAGGTCCCCCGAGGAACAGGGGGCGGGCGGGCAAGGTGTTGGCTTCACGGTCCTTCACCGGTGCGCACGACTGCTGCGTTTGCAGGCCCCGTTTGCTGCTTTCTCTCTCCGCGCCCTCCTACTCTTGTTTATGTATCCTTCTCTGTGTGAACACTTTAAATGTCCGTTCCGGACCGCGCCCTCTCTCGTGAGGTGCGCGCACACTCCCTCGCCGTTTTCCGTGCTCCCGCAGCCTGGGGACTCGGTGCCAGGGAGCAGGGTGCGTCTGAGCCCCGAGCCTTCGGGAAGCACCGGGGCGGCTCTGGTTTCTCTCCATGACGGTTTCCTGTGGCGTTGTCCCCCACCCCAGCCCCCAGCCCCCAGCCCCGGGGCGTTGCGAGACTGGCCGGAGCTGTCCCCGTTCTCCACCACGGCCCAGGGGCACGAGGCCTCGCTCTGGCATTCTGTCACAGCTGTGTGTCACCTTTCTGCTTTGGGCATCTGGATATTTCTTTCTGCCTTTTGAACTGACCAAGTGTTTAGATTTTTTTTTGGGGGGGGGACGTGGAGTGGGGGGGCTCCCTTTCATTCACATGGTTTGCAGTAGGAAAGGGGGCTTACTGTATCTGCTCCATCCTCGATCGGGACAGAAGTCCCAGTATCATGGCCCAAAATCTGCATCAAAAACGATGGATCTCTCCTAGGTGTTTTATTTTCTTTTCTTTTCCAGTAAAAAAATTTTTTTACATTGGATTTGGCAATGATTTCTTGGGGATGGCACCAGAAGCACAGGTGATAAAAAAAAATAGGTAAATTGGACTTCATCAAAATTAAAAACTTTCCTGCATGGCACGGGAGGGCCCCCGCGTCCCCACCACGGCGCCCAGCGGGGCCTCCTGGAGAAGGAGCCGCGGAGATGGAGGGGACAGGTGTGGCAGAGCGCCCCGCCGAGGCGATGGAAGGGACAGGTGTGGCAGAGCGCCCCTCCGAGGCGATGGAAGGGACAGGTGTGGCAGCCGGCTCGGCGGAGGCGAGAAGCCCAGTGCATTATGGGAGCCAGGCAAGCTCCGTGCTGCTGGGACTCAGGGCGCACGGGGCAGTGAGAGGTGAGGGGCGCATCATGCCTGACTTTACATGGCTGGGGCTCCGGGGAGCCCACTGAAGGGCTTCGGCTGGAGAGCGACCAGGTCAGAGGCTTCAGGTCAGGAGATGGGGCTGGAGGGGGCCGGGGCCAGAGGAGGGGCAGGTACGGGGCTGCTGCACCGTCCAGGTTCAGTGGGGGGTGGCTGGGGCCAGAGGAGGGCTGGGGAGGGATTCAGGGGCGTTTGGGCGGAGCATCGGATGAACTTGGGGGGCGGACTGGGTGTGAGGAGTTAGGGCAAAGGAGTCAGAGCTGTCCCCTTGGGACACCTGAGGTCTCTGTCTCTGTCTCTCCGTGTTCTTTAGGATATAACGCTGCTTGCTCATTTTTGTTTTGATAAAGGATGAGCCAGCAAGGGGATAATCAACCGCCCCGCCCCCACCTTAAGTGGCTAATTACGGGGAACAGCTCTTCCAGGGGCAGCTACACTCCCCCTTGAGAAGGGGGGGGCGCACAGCCCGGGGGCACCCGTCAGAGCCTTTACTCTTGATCATCAGAGCCAAATCCCGCCTCCAAGCACACAAGAAGCGGCCTCAGAAACGGTCTGAATCATTCCATTAATTTACGAAGGAGGAAACTAACTGTGTGTGACCCGGAGAGATTTTTACTAAGAAGTGAGAACTCGAGGTGGAGGAGGAGTCGGTGTCTCTGGACACGGTTGCTTTACCTCTGAGCTGCTCAGGGACCAGTGTCAAGCCCTGAGGGGCCTGCTTTGCAGTGGCCATCGTTAGCCCTGGGCGGCCTGCCCGCCTCCTTTATCGCTCTTGCCCTGGGGCTGCATCGCAGGGCTTGGAAAATTAATTAAAACCGATGTCGCTGCTGGCCCACAGCCAGACCCACAGACCTGGCCAGGGGCCACCGTGTCACCCCGGGCACCTCGCCCCTTCCCACCTCAGGACCTCAGCCCTCGCTGTTCCTTCTCCTGAAATGCCCTCCTCCACCTTCAAGTGCTCGTGCTCCTGCTGACCCATCAGATCTCAGCAAATGCCGTCCCCTCAGAAGCCTGCCCACCCCCAGCCCCGTTAACCCGTGACGTGCCACCTCCATGTTCCTTCACGGGATTGGCCACACTCTCTCCGTCTTTTGTGCATTCGCTCCCTGCCTTTTCCCCACGAGGACGGAAAAGCAGCGAAGGTGGGACCTTGTCTGTCTTGCTGACCGTGTCCCCAGAGCCTGTGTCAGTGCCTGCAGTAGGGCGAATGAATATTTAATGAGTGAGTGGTGACACGGGACATCTCTCCATCAGCCCGAGGGATGCAGATTCTGCCGGCATCACTAGTCATTGTCACTCTGCCCTGCAGCTTCCGGGGGCTGCTCTCACCGGGCCGGTTTACACCCCCCTCCTGCCCTCCTCCCTCCCCACACAAATGTCCTGACTCGCCAGTGTGTGTTTTAAAAAACGGTGATTTTTATTACTGCCGGCCCGAGTGGCCTGCGTGGTGTGGCGGGTGTGCTGGGTGGCGGGTCCACCAGGCTCAGGGGACGTGCGGTCCATGGCATGATGGCGTCGTCCGGAGGCCAGCTCCAAGAGCTCCTCAGACCTACTTCTGGGTGCGGATAAAGGAGTCATGGCAAGCGACCGCCAGGCCGCCGATGAGATTCAGAAATTCTTGGAAATCGAGCTGCCCGTCAGAGTTGGTGTCCAGTTTCTTCATCATGCGGTCGAGGACACCGGGGTCCTTCTGGTTCTGCAGAGGCGATCATGACGGTGACAATGACAATACGAACAGTGCACCTTTATACCGTGTTTCCTAAGACGCTTTCAGATATGCGACCGCATTTCATGCTGAGAGTGTGAGGTGCAGGTGTGGGGAGGGGGCCGTTCGTGCTCCCCCTGCCCAGACACAGGAACAGGCCTCAGGGGAGGACCTAAGACTCGAACCCAGGTTTTCTGGCTCCTAGTCCAGGACGATCAGGGGTCATTCAATTTTATAAAAACAGTGGGGACACTTTTTTCAAGTGTTACATGCAATTCCCGGATACAAACTGTGTAAAAGAGGATGTGGGTCCTGTCCAATCAGCTTCACACCCCGACTCAGCCACACCCACAAGCTACACACACACTTCCGGCCGCTGGTTACACACGGCCACCTAAATTAATCAGAGAGTCAGTTGCTTAGCTGCATGCATGGCTAGAGGCTATGACCTTGGCTGGTGCAGGTGTAAAATATTTTTTCCATGGTCGCAGAAAGTCCTGCTGGACGGGGCTGCCCTAGAGGCTTTGGGGTGGAGGAATAAGATTGGAAAACTCTTCTCTTAGGCCATTTACCATTTCACAAACCCCTTTCCCTAAATGGTGAATGGGGAGAAAAAAAAAAAACCAACCCACTATCCACTCCATCAAGTAGTTTGATAACTTTGAACTTTAAAACACACCTTAGTCAAGGAAAGAGAGGAGAAAAGGCCTGTGGGTAGTCACTCAGAGCTCTCCCCGGGGTCTAGGGGCTCTGTGCCCCCCACCCCCACTCTTGGGGAGGATGCAGAGGCCGCGGCAGTGAGGGCGGGGGTGAGATGGGCGGCAGCCCTGGTGGGCATGACTAGCCGCTCGGCCAGGCTGGTTTCGTGCGGCAGGAAGTCTGGGGGTGCGCGGCTGCGGCTGGGGCGGGGGCGGGCGGGCAGTACCTTGGTGAAGGCGGCCAGCTCCGTGTTCATGAAGGCGAGGAACTCGGTCTTGGAGAGACTGCTGCGGTGGCCGTCGCGGCCAGCGTACTTCTGGAACACGGCGATCAGTGACTCGATGCACCGCTCCGTCTCCGTGGGGCTGGACATCTTGGCCTTTGGAGAAAGAAATTCAGGAAGGGCTCAGACGGGGACGAGAGACCAAGGGCAGGACGGGGAGAACCCTCCAGGGAGTCTCCTCTCTTCCTGTGGGGTCAAAGCGGCTTCCTGAAGGACTGGGCCATTTTTTGGGGGGAGGAGGGGGGTTAAGGGACCTCCAGCAAACACACAACGTCACATTCCGTGGGCTTCCCTCCCACCTCTCACGTGTTTATTCCAGGCGGAACAGTCAGGTGAGGATGGAGCCTGTGCGTGGGTGTGTTTGAGGCCGGCCAGGGTGACAGTGAGGGGACAGGCCTACGGTGTGGGGGCAGACACACGCAGAGCTACACACGCTCGAATCCACGGGCACACCAAGCCTTGTAGCGACTAAAAATGTCCGGTTTCCCAAGAATATGCAGAAGCTACTGTGATGAGTGAAACGACAGTTCTTTTTTTGTAGCATTCCTTAATTCCCCAGACGCACGCATTTTCTAGAAGAAAACTGAAGGCACAGCTAGTATTTATTTGCATGTGGGACGGGAGACCTGAGAATTGTTTGGTGCCCCCCAAAAAGCTTTCCTACCAGAAAACTAGGAACACTCAGTTTTACGTGTGAGGACACGGGCGCGAGAAGGGACAAGACACGGCAGAGCCACACCTGCAGGCCTCAGCCTTGGCTTCTGCTTCCGGACGCCACTCATCCCCCCGAGAACGGCCGGTGGACCGTCTCCGGTCACTTGAAACCAGGAGGGTCGCTGTGCCGCTCACGCCACTCCCACGGCATCTGCATGAGTCTCCGAGTGAATCCCCCCCGCCCCGCACCGGGTGCGGGTCACCCGGCCGGTACCCGCGCCCCAGAAGTGATGACGTGGGCTCCCCCTGGTGGGGAAGAGCGGCCACTGCGGGCTCCCTGGAGAACTCGCCCGGCCACACCCGCCCCCGAGGGCACTCACACCCCCTCTGTGTTTCCACCGTGATTTTGCAGTTTAGGATTTAGCCGGCGAGTTGTTCTGGGGACCGACTTCCTGGAGCCCTGAGCCGGAGGCTTTCGGGCGCCGACATTAACACGTCCTCCCCCCCTCCCCCCCTTTCTGTGGCCTTTTCACCGCGGTCCCAGCCGGGTGGCCGCCGCCCACGGCGACTCCAGCATCTCTACGCCCCTCGGAAGCTGGGCTCTAAAGGACCCTTCCGGAGGCGGAGCCCTTCCCCCCAGTCACACAGATGAAACTTTTTCTTAAAAAAAAAAAAAAAAAAAAAAGTTGGTGTATTCAGAGTTTGGGGAAGAAACAAAACACCGCAGCCTAGAAACAAACGGGTGTTTGCACAACAGCTTATCAGGACCAGAATCTCACTGTCATGTCAGATGACAGCGCAGGACTGGCTAGGGCCGCGCCCCGGCGGGGACAGGAAGCTCCAGCGCGAGGGGCAGGGGGCTCTGCGAGGCAGGAGCTGCTTCTTCCTCTCTTGCTTTTCCTCGGGAAACAGACTGCTTTGCTGTTTTCCTCCTGCCCATCAGGCCTGACTGCAATCCCAGCCGACCTTTGCTCTCTTGAACATGGCTGCTGTCGGCCACCAGGAGAAAATTAAAAAAAAAAAAAAAAGCACCTCTGCATTTCTCCCCCAGAAGTCATTTTCCAAAACAAAAGAAAGAAGCACAATGATCAGCGCACTGGAATGGAACGGCCGAGTCTGTAGAGCTGGAGGTGATTTCCGAGATGGCCCTCTGTGGGGCCGTGGCTGAGGTGAGACCCAGCTCCCTGCCTGCAGGCCAGACCCCCCTCCCCACGTCACTGCATGTGGTGAGGACTAAATAATGTGATAAAGATACTGAGAAAGAATTTTTAAAATGAACGCTAAATATTCAATATTTGAGGAAAGCAAAAAAAAAAAAAGTGAAAAAGTAACGTTTGAAAAAGACTCAAATACTGCAGCTCTCATTCTTAACCAACACCCCCTTTTCTATCCAAGGAGCCCCGGTGGCCCCCACTTTCTTCGTCAGGGGCAGCCATTTCAAGCCTTCCACCACCTGGCGAGGCGGGCTCTGCCATTCCCTCGTTCCAGGTGACACTGACTCTTTCATTTTGCACGGAAAGAAGAGGGAATGAGTCGTCAGGGGTACAAAATGACAAATTTGGCAAATCTGGTCTGTAAAGGGCCAGATGGTGAATATTTTCGGCTGGCGTGGGCCATAGTGGTCTGTCACCGCTGCTGTGGCCGCCACCAGCCGAGGTGAGCGGGCGTGGCCCCGGGGGCCATCCAACGCGACATCTGGACAACGAAGTTTGATTTTCATATAATTTTCACGAAGTATTATCCCTCCTTTGATTGCCTTTCAACCCTTAGAAATGCAAAATCCAAGGGTGGCTTGTGGGGAGGAGCAGAAGCCCCGCTGGGCTCGTGGGAGTTAAGTTTGCTGACTCCCTTCTCCACGGAGGGGCAAGGTGGATGCAGGAGGGGCCTTCAGGGAAAAGGCAGAAGGACAGCGACAAGTTGGGGGGGGACGACAGGGGCTCAGAGGCCAAAGCGGGGGGCGCAGCGAGCGGCGCAGCGAGCGCGGGGAAGGCTGGAGGGAGGGAAGGCTCTGGAAGGCGGCGGGGCGCGGCCCGGCTCCTCCCACATTCCTGGCTGAGCCTGGGCTCCCGCAGGCGCTCGGGTTTTGTCTCCCGTATTTGCGGGTGACTTACGGAAACGGATCGTCCCAGGGCTCCGAGGACAGCCCTGATACGTGCCCTCTCTGGGGGACAGGGAGGGGCCGGTGCCGCTCGCAGAGTTCCACCCGCGATGTGCCGCGGCGCGGGGCTCGGGCCAGCGGGACCCCGGCCCTTCCCGACCCCTTCCCCGCCCAGCGGGACCCTGATCCCTCTCGGCCCAGGGGGACCCCGATCCCTTCCCGGCCCAGGGGGACCCTGGCCCTTCCCTTCCGGGCCCAGGGGGACCCCGACCCCTTCCCGGCCCAGAGGGACCCCAGCCCTTCTCGGTCCAGCGGGACCCCGGCCCCTCCCAGCCCAGCGGACCCCGGCCCAGGGGGACCCCGGCCCTTCCCGGCCCAGCGGGACCCCGGCCCCTCCCGGCCCAGCGGGACCCCGGCCCCTCCCGGCCCAGCGGGACCCCGGCCCTTCTCGGTCCAGCGGGACCCCGGCCCAGCGGGACCCCGGCCCCTCCCAGCCCAGCGGGACCCCGGCCCTTCCCGGTCCAGCGGGACCCCGGCCCTTCCCGGTCCAGCGGGACGGGCGGCGACCCCCGGGCTGTTACCCCGGTAACGGGGCCCCTTTCCTCCCCCTCCCCCGGGTCCGCCCGGGCTGAGCTCCCGGCTGTTTCCTGCCACGTCCGCATGGAGATGGCAGGTCGAGCCTGGGGGACAGCGCCGGGCGGGTTCCCCTGGACCTCGGAGGGGGACGACCTGACGCGGTCGCGCTCACCATGTCGCCGTGGAGCGGGGCGCGCGGGCTGTGAGCGCGGCGCGGCGAGGTCTGGGCAGCGGCGGGCGGGGCGGGGTCTCCGGCCCGTCCCCGCCCGTCCCCGCCCGTCCCCGCCCCCGCCCCCGCCCGTCCCCGCCCCCGCCCCCGCCTGACTCACTCCCCGGCCCCTCCGCTGCCCGCCCAGCGGATCCAGACTCGCCGGCCTGGCCGGCAGCTTCTCCTTAGAGCTCACACAAACAAAGCTCATTGTCCTGTGAAGCTGCGCGGTTTTTTACTTTTCTGGATTAAAAGTTTGCCTGGCGGGCTTCGGGAAGCCTGGCGGTGCGTGCGGTGCGTTTCCCCCGCTTCTAGCTCATTGTGATCATTCCCGTCAAATAGGCAGAAAGAAACCGTTTAAAAACGCCTTACCCGGGGCAGGGGGTGGAAGTTTCCAGAAGCTGCCTGTTCCTCACACTGGCCGTGGCTACAGCGAGCCCGCCTGGGGAGCCTCTGTCCCCACTTCTGTCTGAGTGACAACAGTCAGACAGCAGCACAAGCTGCTGCCATTACAGACGGACCCCTATCCGTGTGTCTTGTGGGCAGCGGGCCTGGGGGTTGAATTAAGGATCAAAGAGCTCTGGGTTTGAATCCGGGGTCCATTATTTCAGTGCGAAAACCCTCACCCCGCCGAACCTCCACGTCCTTACCTATAACAGGGGGCGATGCTGCCGGTTCTGTTCCGTGAGCTCGTGACACTGTGGCATGAAGCGATGGCTCTGGGGAGGGCTGTGGACGCTGGAGCAGGTGCGGGCGGGAGGCCCCGGGCTGCGGGGCTTGGGGACACTGCTGCCCGGTCCCTGGTCCCCGCCTGCAGCCTCGGCTGGCGGCCTCTGCGCACATGTCACCCCGCAGACCCACACTTTCAGTGGGTCCTGAACCCGCTTGACGGTCCCCCGAGCCCGGGGCTGGCGGTCAGGAGCCGCTGCCCACCTCCAACGCCCGCCCACACTTGCAGTCTTCACGCTGACGTTGGAAACCATTCCAGCCCCCATGCAGTCATTCCTGCGTCTTCGGCTGCCGTGAGGCAGAGTCGAGAAACGTTCTCGTTCCTAAGGGCCCGTAGCCGGTGGTCACCTGTCCGTCAAATTTCGACTTGGAGGAGGCCACCCACACCTGGTCCGACCCCTGTGCATCTTGTGAGCGGAAGGGGTCACAGAGGCATTCTTAGTGGGTCTCGGTCGCTCCATCTCTGTCTAAATTCTTCCCCTTGGAATTCGAGGTTCCCGTCGTGGTTCCCGTTACGGTTCCCGTCGCGGCTTAGTCCCAGCTGTCGTCCCGATATTTCTTTTAGTTCAGTTTCCGGCCTGGTCCGGCGGAATTCTCCCCTGCTCCTTCCTCAGGGCGGACCCCCCGCCCCTGGCCGCCCTCACTGGGAAGGCCGTGCTCGTCGTCCAACACACTGACAGTCTTCTCTGCCAGCTGCGAAACGGTCCCCTTTCTTGCCCGCACCCCGTGTGCCACACCCTGAACCCCGACCATCCGTCAGGGTTCACGCATAGCGGGTCAGGGTCTCTGGGACCCCCTGCAACTGGCCGCTGTTCTGATATGTCCTCCAGCCTTTGGGACCTCCCCCCACCAGCCCCAGTCTCCCACCTAGAGGCTCTTGTCCTTGGCTTCACTTAGGACACCCCCCAGACTCCATCCTAGGACTCGGCAGAGCCTCTCCTGCCACCCACTGCCCCGTCCCGCCCCGCAGGGCTGCCCGCCTCGCTACGGTGCCGGCACAGACGTCATCACCAGGTCGGCCACTTACCCATGCCCACGCGTCCCTCTCCTGCAGAGACTGCAAGCCCCTGAAGGCAGAGGACGCAGCTCGGTTTGGGCTCTCCGCCTGTGCGCGGACGCGTGAGGGGACACAGTGACCCCAGAGCTCTGTTTTCTCCTCTGATCACAAGCGTCAACCTTTCTGCTCTTCTCTGCGATTCAACTGCTAGGTCACATGGGTCAACACTTTATAATAAAGCGTTTCCCTTAGACATTGCCTATGTATGTCTCTATGTGTGCATTAGAGTTGTTTCTCTTTAATCATTATTAAAAAAGCAATACAGGGTTATTCTAAAAAAATATGAAACAACGCCGAAAGGTTTAAAGTGAAAAGCGAAAGCTGCTCATCACTCCGGACATACTGCTCTGTCTTCAGCTCCTGTGGTGTCTTCAGCGGCTGTTTGGTTTAATTTTCATACGAAGTCACGTTGTACACACTCATCACTCTTGTTTCGTTTTTACTTAGTGATGTATTATGGATATCTTTTCCTATCAGTGCATATATTTCCACCACCTTCTTACTTCCATAACAGATACCATATCAGAGGTCTAATAGCGGGCTTTTATGGAAAGACAGTTAAATGGTTTCATTTGTTCCCCTAAGAAATATTCCCGCTCCAGGTGCAGCTGAGGGGACGCTCTTGGAAGTAGAATCAATAGTTTGCAGAACATGAGCACTTACAAGTTTGACAGATGTTGCAAAATTGCCCCTCAAGAGTTAATAGTTTATTTTTAATTAAAAAATTGTTTTTTAGGTTCTTATAGTTGACATACAATATTATATTAGTCTCAGGGGTATGGCATAGCGGTTAGACATCTATAAACTTTCCAAGCGACCCCCACGATAAGTCTTGGCCCTCCTGAGACCGTGTGTAGCTGTTACCATATTATCGACCTTGTTCCTAAGAGTTAATAGTTTTTGATAGTTCTTAGGTCTGTGAATGGACACAGAGAAGTTCAGTTCTTGTGTTCCGGTCCAGATGTGAGCATTTCTGGAGCCTGGCCAGCTCCTCTCCTCAGAGAGCCCCCCTCCCTTCCAGTCTGTCCGCGCCTGGCCAAAAGTCTCCGTTGCTTAGTCAGCCTGCTGGCCCCACAAACAGGAATTACCTGTTTCTCAGTCAGCTTCCCGCTCTCATCTGCAGTTTCCCAATTGTGATCTGGAGCAGGGCCTCTCCTTGCGGTTTGGGGGAGGCGGGTGCTGTTTAGGGGAACAGAGGACAGCAGACACCCTCCTAGAGCAAGACGGGCTGCGTTTTAAGTGCAAAATTAAAACACGCAAAAGAAGTGAGTTGAGGAGGCTCATGGTATGGGCATGGGAAGCTTCTTCGGTCAGTAAACATTTGTGGAGCTCCCACCTGCGCCTGGTCAGCACCCCAGGGCACAAGGTGGGTGCGTGTGGGGTGCCTGCCGGGGCCTCCTGGTCCAGCCCCCTCATCATGAGTAGGGGGGACCCCTGTTTACTTCCACTTCTGGGTTTTACTTCCTGCAGAGGAAGGCCCGCTGCTTGGTCCCTCCCCTCTGAGCCGGGGTTGTCAGTCAGAGGCCTGGCTGTGGACAGGAAATGGTAAGGGATTTTATGATCTCAGTGGAAAAATGACATTTGCTCCTGCAGGATCGCTACCCAGGAAGTGATTCAGGAACACGCTGTCTGAGTTTCGGCTTTATCTCGAAAGAGCTCAGGGGTGGGTCTGTGGGCGGGTCCTTGAGTGGAGCTACCTTGGGCTCGGCTCCGAGGACCAAGCTGGGGGTGGTAGGGGAGTGGGGTCACGGGAGGGGTGCCTGGCTCGGTTAGTCATATCTGGAGTATGTTTTTTTTTAAAGTTAATGTCCCTTTATTACTTGTTTGTTCAGTATGTGCTTGTTGAGGACCTACGAGTGCCTGGCTCTCTTCTAGGGAGTGTGTGTGTGTGTGTGTGTGTTGGGGGGGGTCATCTGGGAACAGAACAAAGGCCCTGCTCTCATGGGAGTCACACCCTACCCATGAACCATGAACTTGTGTGCGGGGTGCAGAGACTGCAGACGGGAAAAAAAAAAAAGAGAGAAGGAAGGAGGGAAACGATTCTGGCATCCAGGTGAATTGTTCTGTTCTTCCTGCTTTGTGTTCTACGCGCATGTGAACATCCACATGTAACTCAACAGTGGGGTGCAACCCGACCACCCAGAAATAACGGTGCGCTGCGAATGCCTTTTCATGTCACTGGGTAGTCTCTGCCTCCTCACTTGCAGTGGCTGCGCGGTATAACTGGGGTCTCTCTGATCGGGGTTCACAGGCCTGGAGCATCTGGCCCCTACCTGTCAAGGATCAACCGTCAAGCCGGATTCGTGTGTGGGGTGCTGCTGGTTCTCCGGCTTCCGTGTGTGTAGGAGGCGCCTTGAGAACCTGTGAAGGATTCAGATTCTTGAGACTCTAATTGAGGAGGTCGCTAGCCACATTTTAACGACGCTCACTCTCAGCCAGGGATCCTGAGGTAGGGGGCCCCGCAGCCCACCGTGAGGGTCTTTGGTGTGACTCATGTCACTCCCTTCTCACCTCGCGGGGTCGGGGGCGTTGGGTGGCTCCGGCTACTCTGTATTTAAGAGAAGGAGTCAGAGGGTTCCTCTCACAGGGTGTTGGAACAGAGGAATCGCGGTGGGAAGGTCAGCCATATCCATCCGTACGGGGTCTGCGTTTCAGAACCGGGCAGCGCCCTCCGCCCTACAGCCTCGGAGCACGAGAAGGGGACAATGTCCTGTCCGTCTGACATTCCCAGAAGGGACGCGGGACGTGACCTGTCGCCGTCAGCCCGGGCGGGGGTGGGGGGTGGGGGGGTGGACGTGTGGTCCCGCCTCCCTTCCCTGTGGATCTGCCCCGGACATTGCAGGCCGCGTCCACCAGGTGGCGCGCGAGCCCCGGGCGCGCGGTCCCCGGGCCCACGGGGTCCAGCGCCGCTTTTTCTAGAAGGCTGAGTGGGTGGGTGCCCAGCGGCTGACAGCGGTTTGGTGGGTAAAGGAGACTCCGGCCAGCAGCTGGGACAGGGTTTGAGCGGGAACGGGGAGCGATCCGGGGCCCCTCCGGGTATCCAGGATGCGTTCCTGAGAGTAACCGTGACCGCCGAGGGCCTGCCCCGCAGGTGGCCAGATGTTGGGGTGCGGGTGCAGAATAAGATGCACAGGGCCCTCTCCCCCCCAGTTCCTGGCCCGGTGAATCAGCATAGCTGGTGTGGCCAGTGGGGGACCAGGGCCACTCGATGCTGTAATGGACTCACTCATTCTCCGAAGCCCACCCCGCTGACCGCGACCCGTTTGCAGGTGATGGGCGGGGCCTTTAAGAGCCGCGACATTGTGACTCCCATAAGGGACAGGGAGGCATCGTTCGCCGAGGTCGTCAACATCCTGGCGAGAATGGACCTCCTGTCCGCGAAATCGCGAGGAAGGGGGAAGAGGTTCGTGCTGGCTTTGCTGTCGCATCCGGAATGCGAAGGTTTGGGGCGCAGCGCGTGAGAAGCGCTTGCTCACGGTGGCAAAGGTGTGAGGCTTGTGGGTGGGGCCGGGCTGATGATGCGCCCCCCGGAAAGCATTGAGGCTGTGTGAAGGCTTCGGCAAGGGGTCCCCTGAAACCAGGGGGCGCCCGGCCGTTTACAGCAAGCAAGGGATGGCAGTGGGGTTTTCAGAGAGGGGGAAACCACATTCCCATAACGTATTACAGTGTGTCGCTCTAATTTTATTATTTTATTATTTTATTAATAAAATAATAAATAAAATTAATTAATTTTATTATTTTATTATTAGTTATTGTTCTTGGTCTCTTCCTGTGCCTAATTTATAAATTAAACTTTATCATAGCTACATGTGTACAGGAAAACTCACGGTGTATACACAGGGTTTACTGTTGTGGTTTCGGGTACCCACTGGGGTCTTGGAACGTGTGCCCCGCAGATATTGGTCTTATCTTAATATTTTATATGTTACATATAATATATTATTATATCATATGTAATATAATATTATATATAATATATTATATGTAATATAATAATATATTATACATAATATATTATACATAATATTATGTTATTTTGTCCCTCCTTTAATTTTTAAACCGAGCGGCTTTGTTTTCGAGGTCTCCTTCACTGCAGCATGTTGCTGCACTTAATTTTACTCTTTTTTTTTGATTCCAGTACGTGAATATAAATATTAATATGGACATCATTAAATGAACTGATGAAAGAACATGTTTTCTGAATGAGAGTAAACCCTGTTTTAGAGGCTGCGACGATGACGCTTCATCTTAGTTTTCGATCCAAGAGTGAAGAATTTCAAAACACGTACAAGAAAACCGAGGAGGAATCAGTGCTTGCTGATTGCTTATCGATAGTTTTTGATAAGCCTTATAATTTGAATATGCAGGCCCTTTAGAGAAGCCTTGAGAGTTAGGATTCCTTAATGTTAAAAGCATAGAGTCATTGGAAGATATCATGTAACATTTACTATTTTTTTTCCACTATAAGCCGTTCCTAAAAGATGTAAGGGTTCCAGAAACCAAAGGTTGAGGAATTCTACCTATTGTAGATTCTAGCCAGATGTCGAATGTTTATGGAGAAAGAAAAAGTCAAGGAAACCAAACTAACTGAGCCGGCCAGCTGAGGAGGCGGGGCTTCGTGGAGTACCCAGGAGGGACTTTGAAATGTCCACAGAGGAGCGGAGCTCACAGGAGGCCCCGAGCTCACGGGGCCCCCCTACATGCGTGTGGCTGCAGGATGCCAGCCCCGAGGGGCTCGTGCTGCTGCTGGTGGGCACAGTCTAGGGGCAGATGTTCTTCTTCTGGATCCCTAACTGGGGACCAGCCGCAGCTTCCTCCACCCCGGCGACCCCTAAATGTCTCGAACCCCGTTAAGCGAGCCTGTGTCTTGCATTTCCTGTTTCCGAGGGTCACGTGAGCCACAGCACAGCCAGCTTCCTTTCCGTCTGTGATGTGAGAACACCTCACGGGCCACGGGCCCCGGGCCCCGTTTTTCTAGTGGATGCTGATTTCTGAGGATCTAAAGTTCCACGCTCAGATTTCTCCTGCCGGGGAAAATGCTTTCGGTCTCGTCCTTCCGCCCCTGCTCTTCTCCCAGAGAGAAGCCTCCTCCTGTTTTCTCCCGTTAAGGTGGCTCCCATCCCCTCTCTGCCCTCCCACCCCTCGTCTCCCGTCACCCCTGCATTCCGGTCTCACGTCTGCTCCTTGGCGTCTCCCTTCATCCCTGGGCTGTGGGCTCAGGTCTCTCGCTGGGCACCTTACGTCGTGTCTTGGTGCTGGGGTGTGGTCTCCATCTTGGAATTCTTACCCCCTGTCTGGGAGCTGGTCCCCACCTGGGCACCTGCCGGCATCCCTGGATGCTGCAGTTTCGTCTCTCACTTGGTGTCTGTCTCCCATCTCCTGCCAGAGCCTATCTTTTGTCCCCTCTGCTGGTGTCGCATCTTTCCTGGGGTGTGGGCTCAGGGCCTGGCATCTCCCTTGAGGACGCTTCATTCCTCGGCACTGGGATTTGGTTTCTTCCGACGCCCCAGGACTCCGGGATTAGGTGCCTCAGCAAAACAAGAACAGCTTTTGTAATGAGGCTTTCCAGCATTCGCCTCCCTGACATTTCATTATTTTTGAATTTGTGTCGGACACTCTTTCACGCCCCTGGTCAGAGGCCCCCAGGCGGGGGCTGAAATGTCTCCTGGCCACCCAACGAGGGGCAGGAAGTCCTGAGTCCTCAGCTCGCATGCCACCCGCACATGGGACCCAGAGGAGCTGGTCGCCTTGCTGGTGCCTGAGGGCAGGGGCCTGGCTTTCTGTGGCCAGCGGTTGCCATCGTCGGGGTGATTAATAAGAGTAGTACAAATAGTCATCATTCTTGCTTTGAAAAGCCTTTCTCGTGTAAATGCCTTCCCACCGCGTGTGACTCAGCCTTCGGCAGCCACACTTGCTCCCCGGGGTTTCGTGGGGCTGCGGCCGGCACGTACCTTCTCTGTGAGTTCGGCTCGTCCAGGTCCTGGGGGCCGCTCACTCTTCTCCTCTCTCTCTCCTCCTCGTTTCCCGATGGTCCGTTTCCTCTCTTCCCTTTGTCTTCCCTTCCTCCTCACGTTTCAGTCTTTCTGTTTCTCATCGACCCCGTCTCTCTGTGCCTCGTCTTGCCTTCCTGCCTCTTCAAGCTTCGCATTCCCGCCCCATTCATTCCAGAGATCTGAGCGCTCCATCCCTGTCAGTCTCCTCGTCCATCAGAAACCTGGTATTCTCCATCAGGGACATAAGGCAAAGCATCGAGGACTGATATGTCCACTTCTTGCCCTCGGAAGGGGAGGTGACATTACCGAGTGCCACTCCGCTTGCCCCAGAGACGGCCCCCCAGTCGGGCAGGGGGGCAGCTGGGCCTCCGTGGGGTCAGTTTCGTGCTTTCCCCACCCGGTGTCGCCCACAGCGCCTCTAGGAGGGGCACGTTTTCTGGCCCAGAGCCCATGGCCAAACGGTGTAAGGGTGGCTTCTGCTGTGACAGCCTTCTGGTGGTGGCCACGGCCCCTCAGCCTGGAGACCTGTGTGAGGCTCTGCCCGGGAGAAGCTCGTCAGAGCACACTGCAGCTCATCTCGCGGTGCCAGGTGCTCTGTGGGACACACTTGGTGACAGCGGGAGCCACTGCAGGTGGGGAGGGGGGGTTGCTCCGTGCGGTTCTGACTTGGGGAGAGGGGTGCTCCGAGAGGTTCTGGCTCTGCTGCTCCGCAGCCTCGGGCAGCGGACGCGCTGTATCTGAGCCTCGGTGGGGACTGCGGGCGGGCGGTGTCACCTCCGGGCATGTCGCTGAGACAGCGTGCGGCCCAGGGAAGTGCCCCAACGAGGTGTGTCCTCGGCTCATCTGGGGAAAGCCCTGGACAAATCCCATCATTAGGCCCATTGTGAGGCTCGGTGAGATGAAACGGGCAGCCCTCGCCCCGTCTGCACGAGGCTTCGTGAAGCACACAAAGGCCAGTAATCACCGACGGGCAGCTCCGCCCGCAAACTCGGGCGCGAGCACGACTGGGCCGGGTGCCAGGCGCATTCCGAGTGCCCGACGCGCTCTGCGCAGCTCGGCCGAGCGTGCCAGATCAGAACGTGGGAAAATCCAGAGAACTCCGGACCTTCGTGTCCTTCCCGTAAGAAGGAGATACACCCACTGACCAAAGGATGGAGCGTAACCGATTTTCCTTATGTACCGAGACTTGTTTCTGAAACGGTGATTGCTGAGGATTTTATTTTATTTATTTATTTTCACGCCCACAGCACCTGGTCTTCCCGGGTGGTCTCCCATCCATGTACTGACCAGGCCCGACCCTGCTCAGCTCCCGCGATCAGAAGGGAGGGGGCGTGTTCATCAGGGTGGCACGGCCCTAGACTGATCGTTAAGGATTTTGACTAAGACCCAAATTAGTGCAGGGCACGATTTTCTCATGATTCAAGTGTATTGCGTAATTGTGGCTCTCAGAGTAGTTTCCCCTCGTACACAAATATTATGTGCATTCTTGATTCTTGAAAGCAGGTAGGACGTCAGCATAGGATGGAAGGCTTCTGGGCCGAGGGCAGCCTGCCCTGGCTTGCGGCTCAGCCGGGCGGGGCGGGCGGAGGGTTAAGCAGAGGGGATTCCGGGATTCCGTCGGCCTGGGAGACGGGCCTCCACCCGCCTGTTCGAGGCTTTGATCAAGGGCCACTGTTCATGCCGGTACCTTCAGTGGGTGCGTCCCCGTCACTGGCAGCAGCTGACTCAGTGTGCTGCCTCCCGGGGGACGCCGGGCTGCAGGACGAGGCGGCCTCTGGGGAGCACTTTGCTTCAGAGCCTTCTGTATTTGGTCCCATTTAGACGTGTGGACCCAGAAGCTGAACGTCCCCTGGGGGGACTGAACAGCAACGTAAGCAGCTGTTCCCTGAGCCCAGGGGCCACCGCAGCGACCTGGACGGAGCTGTGGGAGCCGAGGCCGGGAAGGCGGGAGGCTGGTGGGCTGCCCTGGCGCTGGCCTGCGTGCACCCCTCCGCTCTCATGCCGCAGAATGGAAGGCCCTGGCACTTCTCAGACAGGAGGTGCGAGGCACTGGGGTGCTTGTTTGTTCAAGGCCGGGTAAGTCGTGAATCCCTGCCCTGGGGCTGATGGGTGAGTCTCTGGAGAAATGATGGAAGGAGACTGACTGAGCGTGTTCAAGGCCGGCTTGGAAAGAAAAGGTCAAATAGTCAAAGGGTTTTCATGGGGACGAGGAATGGAGTGAGGAGAGGAAGGAACGAATGTTCCCCCAACGCTTGTGACGTGTCAGGAGCGTAGACGCCCGTCTTCCTTACTCCTCATGGCCCTGGAGGTGGTTTTTGTCACAGATAAGAGAGTCAAAACTCTTAGCTGTTAAGTAACTTGCCTGTGGTCCCATTACCCAATCAAGGGCCAAGCCAGGATTCAAAGTTGAAATGTCTCAAGAATGTCTCTGAGCCCACAGGCTTTCTGTTATCCCGAGTTCCTTAGCCCGTGTGATGCTGGAGGAGAGAGCTACAATCAATGGGTTAAACTTTCCGAACTTCTACTGCTGTTTCTGTGAAGATCCTCAAGTTAAGAAAAGCAAAAACTCGCCTTGGGAGAAAAACTAGTTTTGCCATTGGAAATCATTGGAAAGAGGGGAGTCTCAGGTCTGTCTTTGGTGGGGGCAGCTACTATTGGAGAAAGAGAGAAGCTAGCACTCCTTGGAGAAAACGCCATCTTACTCGATCAGAACGTACCCAGGAGCTCAGCTTTCTCGTCTCCACCGCTGACCCGAATGCTGAGTGTCTACAGCTCAGGACCCTGCTCCTCGTGGCTCACAGTCAGAATCGATGCTGATCCCGCATCAGGTCTTTCTTGGGCTTATTGCTAGTGCTGAGCTGTGGATACTAAGTATAGACCCCGGCAGGTGGCACAGGGGCGTCGCGATTCTTAGGTGATTCTTTGACCCCGTTGGCATTACTGTTAAGCACTTTCTGATCGGCTCACCGCACGGATTGTGTTGCTTAAACCAGCAGCTCATCCTTGAGTTTCTACAGTGCGGAGCTGAACTCCAGGCCATTTTCTACGGCTGGCTCATCAGACATCAGAGATGAAGGAGCTGCTCTATTTTGGAAGGAAATATCAGTGACACAGTGATATCAGGATCGCGAGTCACTAGAACAGGGGCACAGAAAGCTGTGGGGTCCAGAAGAAAAAAAAAAACACTTGGAAAGAGCATTCTAGCTTGGGGTTGGAAACAATGCAGGGGTCAGGTCACCCAAACAGGAAAAAAAATGGTTGGGGAAAACAGGTGGTTTTTATTTTTATTTATTTATTTATTTTTTCATATTTAGATGTAGATAATAGTAACCAAATACCTTGAAGGGATTGGGAACTTTGCTCAGTTTCCAGACTCTTATATCTTGAATGAAGACGTGATGCAGAGTGAAGATAGACAAAAATAATTGTTTGCCAAACATTTATTAATTTTTTTATACAGTCTAATGATTTCGACAAGAATGTCTCCCCGGTAGTATCAATAGGCCTCAAAGGGTTGTGTGGGCTGATGGGTCTTATCACGGGCCTGTAGGAACTGGCCCCTCTGTTTACAGATTTTTTCCCCAACCCTCCCCCAAAACGCTCTCTGTGATCTCTTATTGGC